>PVIH01015554.1:0-49166 GCA_004025045.1 Sigmodon hispidus | reverse complement strand
CCCCCCCACCACCACCACCATTCTTAAGTCGACTTCTGTTACCTGCACTGAGAGAGAGAGTTTTACCTGCTTAGGAGCTGCTAATGAGGAAAACAGAGGACTGACTATTATGCAGATTCAGACCATGCACCATAGAGAGCTGAAGCTGTTACTTAGACCTTTATCCACACAGAGAAGATGAGTGAGTGGTGCTTAGATGAGGAACGCCAGGCAGGCGCTATATGACATTCCAGTTAAGGAATCTTCTAGAGACAGTGCTTTGTGCACTAACAACCTTTAGAGCTTTAAAGACCTTATGAGACTTTCTAGCTTAAAGGAAACCACACATATATGCAAACTGATGACGTGCCAAGCTATTTGCAGTCACATAAGACTGAGCTGTCAGGAAGCTCCAGGGTGGCATCTGCTCAACATGGAGTGGTGAAAGGACCCTTCTCAAGCAAGTTGAACTGGATGTGTGACATATTTAAGCTGAAGCAGGAGGTGTGAATGCTATTGTTTAGCTCAACATATCAGGAAAGCTTTATTCTTCACACAGTATTGGCTTTCATCTGGGCAACTGAGTTGGCTGCTGGCTGCTAGTGTTTAGAAAGTCCAAAGCCATCCTTTCCATTACATCACCACCTCCACCTGTGTAAAAGAATGGACACGAGATGGTTAGCACACACTGTTGCTTAAACCAAATCCGATCCCTTGCATTTGAAATGGAAGTTGAGCGGTCTGCTTTGTGTGTTCTCTGAGGGATTATGAAAGAGGATGTTCTAGAATAGCTCTCACTCTGTAGATTAGGAAAAACACCTGCTTGGAGACCAAGTCCCTGTGGGAACCTGCCGAGAAACTTAGAGAAAGTCTAACATCTCCAGCTGTCCTTTGCATTTTGATGGTAGGTGCTGGGGATTTCAGCACAGAAAAAAATGTGTCATTATTTTTTTATGAAATCAACTTTTCTTTAAGTGGTGCCTTGTGGTGGAAAGCCAATTAAAAACAGCTTACAAAAGTTAACATTTTTAAATTGCTTCCAGAAAGGAGATTATAAATCGGTGGTCATTAAGACTTTAATACAAAAATTACATGATAAATATTTAAGTTCACTGATGCTACAGTCTTCAAACCAATATCAGTCTTTCTTTTTTAGTATCTGTGCTTAGGCTTGTGTTTCTGTGGTATGTGTCTATGGATGCCACTGATATCACGCTCAAATGGATCAGGGTTTAAGAGCTTGTTGCTCTTTCAAAAGACCTGAGCTCAGTGCCCAGAAGCCATTGTCACACCTGCTTTTAATTCTGGTTACAGGAGATCTGATGTCCTCTTCTGGCCACCACAGCCACCTGCATATGTGTGGCATACACTCACACAAGCATACACATGTACAAATAATAACAATGATTAGTATTATTTAAAGTTATCCTGTGTTAATATGGAATGGAATATACTCATATCACAACAAAGTCCTATATTTGATTTGCAGGCAAGAAATCCCTAAACTGATAGGCTAATTGTTGTTTCACTTCCGGGTAGGAGTGTGTTTCCATGGTTTCTGAGTTCAGCTCAGCTCCAGCAAAGCCAAGGCCTGTAAGTGGGGGACACTGGTTACTCTTCTTGTTGCTGTCACAAAAACACCCAACAAAAACTCACAGTTAAAGGGATGTGGTCCATCATGGCGGGGACAGCATGACAGCAGGGCAGAGAGCCGTTGGTCACATTACATCTTCACAGTTAAAGGGATGTGGTCCATCATGGCGCGGACAGCATGACAGCAGGGCCACATCCTCAGTCAGGAAACAGGATGAGATAAAGGGCATGTTCAGTTGCCTTCTCCTTTGTTATTTATTTCATGGTCGGGCTCATGGAGTGGTACCTCTGCCAGGTAGAACAGGTTTCCTCATCTTACGTTACCCAGTCTAGAAACAGCTGTGTCCATAGATGTGTCTCCTTCCTAGGTGATCCTAGATCCCAAGCTGACAATCAATAGTAGCCATTACATCAAGGTAACATGTTTTAAGTGATGATTCTGAAATGTCTTCATTTCTGTGACTGTATACCCACCTTCTGGAAATAAATGTGGGCTCAGGGAACTCCCACAGACCAAACTAGTTTTGTGATGATTATATTGATAACATCTTGAAGATACAATAACATATAGCATTCTACAAAAGTCAAGTCATGCTACACCTTCCCATGTCTTACCATGGATCAGCTGCAGCGAGATTGGTCAGTTATCCACCGTGTATTAGCTGGCTCTGGTACTCATCACGTGATTTTAGGCATTTTGAGTCCCTCTTTACCATGGCCCTTGAGCGGTGTCTGACACTGGAATAGACAACCCTAGTGGCTTGATTTTATAGACGCTGGCTTCTTGGCCGAGCTTTTTATTCACCCATTCAGTCTTTGATACATTAAGTTCTGAACATTTACTATGGGCCAATAGTGGACTAGATATGGGATATGCTTTGAGGAACAAAACAAGTCAGGTCCCGCTCACTGGGACACTTATGGTCCAACTGGATATGGAATCAGAAACCTGAATGTGCCAGCAACCAGGATCGCTCCCTGACAGCCATACCATTTACTGTAGCCAAAAAAGAAATTGCTCACTAAAATACATCAAAGGAAGTAAGATAAATAACCTGGAAATCATGAGAGTCTCCCCAGAATCAAACTTCTGAAGAGGCGACTGCTCAACAGTCAGCCTCACTTGTGAGCAATCAAACCTCCTCACAGAGTCAGATTCCTGGTGTCTACGCCAAGTCTGTCCTCAGTAGAGCAACGGTTATCTGTACCCTCGTTCAGGAGATGAATGACCAAGAATGATTTGCTCTTATGCCAATACCTGGGGTTATTTAAATGGTAGGGGCACTTTCCTTTTCCTCTGGTCCCATCAGATCTCTCGAGATTCCCGTGCTAACCCAGGAAGAAGAGGCTCCGCTTCCACAAACAGACCTGTGTCCTGATGCTGTGACACAGGCTGCCTGTCTTCATGAACTCACAAATCTAGTTTGAGGGAGAAAAAATGCTGTTTCACACAGTCACCCAGGGACTTGGGCCTCCCGAGTTGGTCTGAGTTTCTTCAGTGTATCCTGTTGCCTCTCTTTGCCCAGCTGTGGTTTTCCCACTTGGATAGTCTGGTTCCCATCTCATGTAACGCCCTTACCTAGTGACTGGCAGAGAGCAATCACTCACCAGTTTGACCCACTCCCAGTTATTCTCAGCCTCTGTCAGTGATGCTAGGACCATCCAGAGCCAGGGTTAGAGCTTACAATATAGGTAACTCTAAAGAAGCTAGATAGAATCCTAAATTCTGTTCATAATAGCTGTTTACCCTCACAACATCCTAGATATTTTTAATGAGAGTGCAGAGATACAAAGAGCAAAATAAACTTCCCAGTGTCGCCAAAGTGTATGAGTACCCTCCAGGATTTGGCTCCTAAGTCCTGGCTCTTCCTTCACTCTGTAGCACTGCCCTCCCAGCTGGAATGTGGTTTTCCCCCAGAAGTGCTGTTACAGGCTGACAGGTTATAATCGCCAAAACTGGTCACAGAATTCCTCATCACTCCATGGCTTTTGTGAAATACTGTCAGACTCCATGAGAGAGGGAATCTATTGTACTGTTCTTTTGATCTAAATCGGCTTCTGAATCGAGCAGCTGAGAGACTATAATGAAATGCTGCTACATGAATACCAAGGGGAGGTGGAAAAATCTTCCTTTTCCTCCTGCCCTTGTTTTTCCCATGTGTGACATTTGTCCCTGGAGCCGGCTTCCACCAATGCACATATGGAGAAGCCGTACACAGTAGTTTCTGCTGAGGGCCCCAGTCAGCGCCCATCATCAATGGCCAAAGCTATGGGGGGTGGTCTTCGGAGGACGCCAGTCTCCAGCTGTGGCTCCCTCCTCCCTCCCCTTCCAGGTTGACCCCAGATATGATTTTCTGTCTGAGTCCTTCTTCACAGTTGTCTTAAGCCTAAAAGGTCTGGGTTAATGTTTTAGGTTGTCGGAGTAAGTAGTATGTATAAGGTAGTGGTACAGTACTCGCATGAAGGCCTCAACTCTAGAAACATACAGCTTTCTATGCTCTCATGTGAGTGTCTAACCTAACCTAAAATAATTTATGAGGAAACATGCCTTCTAATTACCAATCAGCTCATCAGTGGTAGTGGCTTTGTCTGTGAGGAGCTTACCATGCTAGCGTGAGGACCTGAGTTTGGATCCCCAGAACCCACCTAAAAAGCCCAGCATAGTGGAACACCTCCACTGGGCAAAGTGGGGGGCAGGAAGGCGGGGAGGGAGGAGATAGGCCAGCCTTCCAAAGCTCACTGGCCAGTTGGTGGAGGGTTCTAGGTCCAAGAGAGAAACGTTGTCTCAAAAACAAAATGGAAAAACCATTGAAGAAATCCTGACCTCAGTCTCTTGCCTCCATGTGTGTCTGTTCAGACAAGTGTGCACCACACATACACACTGCCAATGCTTATACTATAGAACCTCCCCACATGCATATACATATATGCATGCACATACACATACCACATGTACATACACACACATACCCACATGCTGCCCACATATATAGTTTATACACACACACACACACACACACGTACACATACATGTATATATACATGCAAACACACACTGCCCATACATATACTACATACCCACATAATACACACCACACACACACACTGCCCACATATATAGTTCATACCCACACACACACACGTACACATACATGTATATATACAAGCAAACACACGCTGCCTAGGCATATACTACATATTTACATACACACACGAGCAGGAAAGAGCTGAAGACATATCCTGCCTGTAAATTTGGAACAGCAGCCTATATCCTGAGCTGCTGGTTACAGATGGTCAGCTGTATGCCCTAGTGAGATCTCGCTCACAGCCTCCTGCCTGCCTGCTGTCCTTCCCTGCGGGGGTCTGTGTGCATGGCAGGTTTTGCCCCTTCCTCCTCATTCTTGTCCACTCTCTTTCCCACACATACTCCAATCTGCTGCCTGGTGCCTTGCTGTCTCCTTGTGCTTCGGGGACTATTACCAAGCTACCAAAATGGCAAATATCCTGCTGGCCTGTGGCTTCTCATGCCAAGCAAACAAAGCACTAGAATCCTCAGAAAAGCTGCTCTTGTACATTTACTTCAAGAACCATCTATGTGCTTTCTGCTGCAGAGAGATCAATGCATCCAAATCCCATGGTTGCTTATACCACCCCTTCCTGCTGGCTTCCTATTGGCCCCGAAAGAAATGCTCACTCCTCTATCCATCCTCCATTGGGCAGCTCTATACAGTGGCACCTGTGAAAATCCTCCTTTTGCCTGAGGACTGCTGAGTCTTCCAGTTGTCTCTTATTCTCTCTGAGAGACTCTGGGCCCCTGTCATCTAACCATCCGGCCTTTCAGCTGTCAGAATATGCCCATGTTGACCAAGCAGCTGTCCTCTGCTTTGCCAGTGACCTGCTGGTGGGCTTTCTTTGCTAAAGATACAGTATGTACCTGATGATGCTGCTGGACCAGGCTCTCTTTGCAAAGCATGCACTCTGGTTAGAGAGGCCGAGGCAGCACATGCAGCTGGGGACAGAGCTCTGTCACCCATTCCAATTAAATGTCGGGAACCTGGCATCAGGGCAGACACCTGGGAAGTGCTCACTAATTCATACTAAGATGACTTTGGATAGGAAATGAGCTAGAGTGGGAAAGTTTCACTTGAATTACCAAGTGATAGTTCACAACTGACAATGTGTATTTAATATTATGGCACACGAGTATCTATCCATTTGTAATCAAGACCATGGTTAGAAAAACTAGAGCCATGTAATTCCTGAGGAAATTCCTAAGAGGACCTAAAATGTTCCTATTTGAGCTGCACTGGTCAGTCAGGGCTAGTGGAAGGTCAGAGACCCTGAGGAGGCAAATGTGTTCACAGGGTTATGCTATGATGCATTAATGATCTCTTTTGCTTCATCCAGATGTGTTTAAAAGGTCGTAATATACAAGTTAAGTAAGTGTTTTATTTTTCTCCATTTTGCTCATAAGAAATTTCCAAACTAAAAAGTAATGCATTTTCTTTCATCCCCTGCTGTGTAAGTTGTAAGTAGCTCTCTCAAATTTAACTAACTGGGTGGTTGTTTGTAGGAGGAGCTCTGAACCACAGCTTAAAAGATGTTAGTATGGGGCTGGAGAGATGGCTCAGCGGTTCTTCCAGAGGACCTGGGTTCGATTTTCAGCATCCACATGGCAGCTAACAACTGTCTGTAATTCCAAGATCTGACACCTTACAGTTATACATGCAGGCAAAACACCAATTCACATAAAAACAATAGAAATAAATATTTTTTTAAAAAAGATGTTAGTAAAGTCACCATTATGTAGATCCTCAAACCAAGCGAATACTTCAAGCTTTCATAAAAATTTATATAAAATCACAATGACTATATAATTATAATTAATATCCCTAATGAAAACCTGGCCCATTGCCTCATGTGTGACTTGAATAAGAATATATTTTATTTTATATATTTTTATGAATATATATTCATATATTTGAATGTTTGGTTCTTAGTTGGTGGACTATGGCCTTGTAGAGGAGACGTGTCACTGGGGGTGGGCTTTGTGGCTTCAGAAGCTCACCATGCCCAGTCCCACGGGCTCTATGCCCGCTGTCTTTGGATCCAGTTGTAGGTTCTCAGCACTGCTGTTAGGGTGTTCCATTGCTGTGGCCACGCCCCCACCTGCAGGGCCTCCAAAGAGCCTCTGACATAGGCATGCCTACCTTTAAAATCCCCAACCACGTGGGAGACTTTCTCTTTTTCTCGTCCTCTCTGCCCCCTACTCTCTTTCTGTCTCTCTTCCTCTCCCCCTCCTTAATAAACCTAATATGGCTCCCTTGGCAGCGTGTTGGCGAGTTCTTTCCCGTGTGAAATACTAACAACTGCTCCAGTGTTATGCCTGCTTGACTGCCAGCATGATCTCCACTATGATGGTCATGGGCTCACCCTCTGAAAGTTGTAAGCAAGCCCCCAATTAAATACTTCCTTTTCTAAGTTGCCTTGGTCATGGTGTACCTCCACAGCAATAGGACAGTAACTAAGCCAGCTCATTACTCAGAAAGATCTTTGACTCAGTTTACCAATGAAAAACTGAGCTGCTCAGTGAAGTATTAGTAATAAACCTTTATACCTTTTATGGCACCTGACATCTTTGAATACTGTCACTGATATTGTATTAGGTAGTGAAGAAACTGTTCTTTGCCAGAATATGGCATTCTTAAGAAAAATATTATGAATCATACATGAAAAAGCATGTATAACATATATAATGTAAAGCATAATGAAAGACAAATCCTTGTGTAGTCAACAGAAGCACTTGTTGACCATACTATTCAAGGGCAAGGTTGGATATCTACTTAGCTGCAGCATGTGACAGATGCATGCAATCAGCTAGAGTCCTAGCATGAGGGAAATTGAATTAGCAATATTATTTCAGCTCTCCAGTTACCTAATGTCTTAGAACAGTTGGAGACAGTTAGTGTGGCTCTAATGATAGGAAAAGTAAGCTTTACTCTTGCAAAATGTGGCTGGCCAAAGCTGCTTACAAGTGGAGAGAACTTTCACGTCCCAGGACCATGGTCCTCTGTTGCTCATTGCTCCATCCTGGCCACCCAAGGAGTGGTCTGGGCATCTTGCCAAGCTGGGAGCCCTCAACTGCCATCAGTGTCTACAGATGGTCATGTGCCCTCAGGGCCATTCTCTGTCCAGAGACCTTGACCAAAATTCAAGCAGAAGTTATAGTTTTCTTCCAAGTATTTTTTTCTGATATATTCAGATGTTTCACAGAATGGAAGCCACTTAAGAATGATGCAATCAAAAGCCACCATTTAAAAGAAACTTAAAATCTGCTAGGCTCATCCTCAGAATGAAAGTTATCCTTAAAGTCAGCCAGCACTATCAGAAGGAGGCCTTCTCCTCCCCTGAGCCTCCAACCAATGCACAAATAAATGTCAGTGCTTGACTGAGAGGTGGTTCCTGCCCCATCACCACCCTGTCAGGAAGATCACCTGCTTACAGTCACCAAAAGCACCAGCTTGGCTATGTTACTGCTTGGCTGAAAGATAATGGTATTATATTACAAAAACAACAGACCTCATGTTATAGTGTGCTCAGATTTAAGGTCAACAAGAACCTTTTCCCCACTGAGGCAAAAAGATACACGTCAGTTTTGCCATTTTGATAATTTGAGGGCACAATTCAGTGGTGTTAATTCCATTCACCTGTGGCACAACCTTACCACTCCCCATCTCCAGAACTTTCCAGTCTCTCCAAAGTGAAGCTTCAGACCCATTAAGGAATGGTTCTAACCTTCCTAGTGCTGTGGTCCTTTCACACAGTTCCTCATGTTGTGGTGACCCCCTAACCATAAAATTTTTGTTGCTGCTGCATAACTTTAATTTTGCTACTGTTATATAAATGTCTGGTATGTATGGCATCTGATATGTGGTACTCATGAAAGGACCATTCTGCCCTTCAAGGGGGTCGTGACCCTCAGGTTGAGAACCATTGCATTAAATGCCTATTCCAGTCTCCTTTCATATCTGCCTCTGAATTACCCATTTACTATATTTAAACAGTTTTCTTGGAAGTTAGTCTGCTTGTTTTCTATTGTGTATGTTCTTCAATTAATAGAGTCTGCATTAAAGTCCTTATTAGAACTGTTCTTATGCATTTACAAGTGGGAAAATTTATATAGTATTTCTTGACATACAGACTTCACACATACAACAGTGGGCTTATGTTCTTGATGCTGAAGGAGAAGATGGAGGTGTCATATCATTTTCATTTTTATCTTATTTTCAGTTTGAGTGTGTGTGTATGTGACTGTGTGTTAGTGTGTTGAGTGTGTGTGTGTGAGAGACTGTGTGTTAGTGTGTGTGTGTATATGACTGTGTGTGTATGTATGAGACTGTGTTTGTGTGTGTGTATATGAGACTGTTTGTGTGTGTGTGTGTGTGTATGTATGAGACTGTGTGTTTGTGTGTGTGTGTATGAGACTGTGTGTTTGTGTGTGTGTGTGTGTATGAGACTGTGTGTTTGTGTGTGTGTATGACACTGTGTGTTAGTGTGTGTGTATGTGACTGTGTGTTTGTGTGTGTGTGTGTGTATGAGACTGTGTGTTAGTGTGTTTGTGTGTGTATGAGACTGTGTGTTAGTGTGTGTGTATGAGACTATGTGTTTGTGTGTGTGTGTATGAGACTGTGTGTTAGTGTGTTAGTGTATGTGTGTATGAGACTGTGTGTTAGTGTGTGTGTGTATGTGTGTGTGTCAGTTCCTTCCTCCCACCGTGGGTTCTGGGGCTGGGAGGCAGATAGATCATTGCAGTAGCTTTTCCCTCTTGAGATCACCCCCTGAGCCATCTTGCAGCACCGTGGATCATTATCATGAAATCATTTAGCTTGCCATCCTGAGAACTGCCCCCCTCAAAAAAAAAAAAAAAAAATCCTTGGGCCTGGGAAGCTGCCTGGCTCACATTGTGCTTCTCAACAGTCTTTTATGGTCTTTGTGATGGTGAGTTCTCATGGTCAGCCTCAGCCAGCCTAGAGTCCCCTGGGCAGACAGTCTAGACCAGAGGGTGTCTACACCAGGATTGTTTGTGGCCATTGTTTGAAAGAAGTGAGCTAAGCAAGGCAGGCATTCATGCTCTCTCTGGTCCTGACTGTGGATGTGACCAGCTGCTTCAAGCTCCAGCTTCAGCATCCCCACAGTGATGGCCCCTGACTTGGAATTGTGAGCTAAATAAATCTTTAACATGTCAATGCACTTTATTATAGCAAAAAGAAGGGAAATTAGAGACGTCTTCAATTAATATTCATCTTAAGTAAGAATGATAAAATCGGTTATTATTATGGTAAAGCAGAGCATTTGGAAAACACAAAAAAGTGAAAAAAAATACCACTATAATATTCTACTGCCTGAAAATAATTACTACTAATGTTTTTAAATAAAAACATTGTACATAATTTTACTCTAGTAGAAGAAAGAGAACTCTAAAATGAAAATGAGGATTTGGAGGTCAGATAACATCTGTAAGTCAGGAATTTTTATTTCCAACTAAATTATATTGCTAATTAAAAGTTAATCAAGCATTGAGAAATTAGAGTTTTGCTTTAAAAGGGGACTTGTTTCCAAGTAGACATAGGCTTATATTTTCAGTTACCAAAGCTTAGTTTTCTCTCTCATGGAAACTAGAAAAAGAGATAATCACATAGAAATATCACTGGGGAGGAAACAAAAGCTAATCCCACCTACAACTTTTCTCCTGGCAGAAAGGAGATTCAAAACTGAAAGGACTTACCAGGAGCAGAGTCTGTGATGTCTTCCAGAGAGACCAGTAGACCACAGGCAGGAAAGTCATCATCCCACACTCACAGTGGACTAGACCTGCAGAGAATCCATAGGAACTTAGTGGAGCTCTTGACTATCTCTCCTTGGAAGCTCAGCTTCTGAGTTTTGTGTGACCCATTATTGCCTAAATGCCTATTGTGGCTTTTACTTCTTATTGCTATCCATTTATGTTCTATCATCTTTTGTAATCTTCGTCTTCTTCAGTTGGCCTGGAGAAGCAAATCTGCAGCATGGGATCCTTAATTATTTGGTCATGATAAACTGAAGGTTCATGTAGGCAAGAAATATAAAATTAACATGTGCTTATGGTAGAACTTTGGGAAATATGTGTTTGTGGTAGAATATAGATGGTTGTTGTAGATTATTTAGAAAATACAGAAGAAATATCACTGTTGGCATCTTGTGACTCAGATTAGAAACTTTAATTTTAAATTTTAACTTTAAAGTTAGATACTATTAATTTAATCAAAGAAAAGGCTAATTAAACTGGGGTTTTGAATTCCTGACTCAGATCTTTTATTTTGTTAAAAATTCTCTTTACTGGGGCTAGAGAGATGGCTCAGCAGTTAAGAGCACTGACTGTTCTTCTGGAGGACCTGAGTCCACATGGCAGCTAACAACTATCTATAATTCCAAGATCTGACACAATCATACATGCAGATGGGGCACCAATTCACATAAAATAAAAATAAATATTTAAAAAAAATTATCTTAGGGGCTGGAGAGATGGCTCAGCGGTTAAGAGCACTGACTGTTCTTCCAGAGGACTGGGGTTCAATTCCCAGCACTCACATGGCAGCTCACAACTGTCTGTAGTTCCAGTTCCAGGCAAACACCAAGGCAAATAAATAAATAAATAAATAAATAAAGTTAAAAAAAAATTCTCTTTACCAAGCCTCCTGAACTACTTTCAAATTCAGCCAGTCTTCAGAGATGTTTTTCCTATGGCAAATGGATTTTTTCCATTGTCTCCAGGTATTCTTTTCTGTTAGAATCATCTTCAATTTTGCTATGATATAATTAAAGGAAGTTTTTTTTTTCTTATGGCAAAAGAACTATGATATTCAATTTTGCCTATAATTGAAATTACAATCAAGATGACCTTGCACCATGAGTTTGAGAGCTTTGTTCCGCTGCTGTCTAGCAGCCTAGAAAGCAAAGAGAGCTTGGCTGCCATTTCCATTGTGATCCCTTTAGAGGTGGGTTTTTCCACCTCTGTGGGTTTTTAGAATTTTCCTCACTACCTTTCTGATCATAAATTTCACTAGAAAGGGTTAGAAAGGGTCCTGCTATGATTTTGGGGTTTTGTTTGGTTGGTTTGTTTGATTTGGTTCATTTTCATTATTTCTTTCAGGATTTTGAAATCCCAGCTGACCCAGGGTTTCTTTGGGAGAGCATTTTTTTTTAATATTTATTTTTATTTTTTATGTGAATTGGTGTTTTTTTTTTGCATGTATAACTGTGTAAGGGTGTCAGATCTTGGAATTACCGACAGTTGTTAGCTGCCATGTGGATGATGGGAATCGAACTCAGGTCCTTTGGAAGAACAATCAGTGCTCTTAACCGCTGAGCCGTCTCTCCAGCCCGGGAGAGCATTTCTATCGCCTTTGTTTTTCTCTTCCTTAATGTCCTTATTCTCTACTCTGTGTTCTTGCTTTTCTCTAATATTTTCTTCACTCCTTTTTTACATGAACTCAAAGATTTCCAATTTTGTCCTTTGGGTCATAGATTCATTTTTGTGCCATTTGATTGCAATTGTTCAACCTGCTTTTCTTTTCCTTTTTTTTCCTTTTAGTAATGTGAGATTAGAGATTAGCACAGTTTTTACTTATTTATTGGGAGGGGTAGATCACTTTCTTTTTTTTACTTCTATTTTTTTTTAAAATTTTTTCCCATACCCACTACTGCTCCTGCTCCCACCCCGTCTCCCAGTCCTCCCCTTCACCTCCTAGAGAAGGCAAGAAATCCCAAGATAAGTCAGTCCAGTGTGGCATATCCGGTTGAGGTAGGGCCTAATCCCTCCCGTATGTATCAAGGCTGAAAAAGGTGTTTCCCTGATAGGCATGGGCTTCAGGGAGCCAGTTCATGGACCTGGGATAGACTTGGTCCAATTGCAAGAGCGAAGCCCATCTTAAAGCCACCTTTAATGTCTTTCTCCTTGTAAATTTGGACTTCAGTTCATAGGATTTGGTGGGAATTAGCAGCACTCACCTATTTAGCTGCTCACTCTGAAATCTGTTTTATATCTTAATTTTTATTGGCCTAATCCAACCACAGGTGTTTGATGTTTTCCATAAACACCCAGAAAATTCTTTTTTTTTTTTTTAAACTTTTTTATTTATTTATTTGCCTTGGTGTTTGCCTGGAACTGGAACTGCAGACAGTTGTGAGCTGCCATGTAGATGCTGGGAATTGAACCCCGGTCCTCTGGAAGAGCAGTCAGTGCTCTTATCTGCTGAGCCATCTCTCCAGCCCCCTCCCCCAGAAAATTCTTAAAATATATCTCTACTGTGCAACCTTTGCTGAGGTCCACCCTCCTCAAGATCAAGATGTCTTCTTTCTCACACATTTTCCGGGAGACATAAACATTTGTGCTTTTAAGTGAGAATCCAGGATGATTGGCCAGGGGTGTTGGTCCATGACTGGCTTGGGGCCATGGCACACATCTTACTTTCCACGTAGCTGTTCTTTCCTCCATTGTCACAGACAGCGCTTCTAACCCTGATATAGTAACATATACCACTATATAGTATAGATATACTGTATAATAAGTATAGGTCATTTATAGGACAAACTGAAAGATGGTGGATGGCATGAGTCTAGCCTCAGACTCTGAATAACTTCCCCAACTAATTGCTCCTTGACCCTCCAGCTCTTCACTCAGGCCCACTCCCCTGCCGCAATTCTGTATAAGGTAGTATAATGCAAACCCTAGTTATATCACCCATTACACAGTGTACAGTTAGTTCCCAGTCTGTCCTCTATGGAAACCACAAGTTCCCTGTGGTGAACATAGTGCCTCTGAAGGGCCGTGGTACATAACAGACAAAAGGCTAGATGAAGGAACAAAGAAATGAACACGTTTGATTTGACTTTGGGAACAGGTGCATTATCTTTCCTTCTTAGAATGATTTTTAGAATCCTTGGTAGTCTGGAGAAGGTTGTTCTATGCAAAAGGGATAGTTAGGTCAAGACACACAGGTGAGCTGGAGCACATTGTGGGGGGGACAATGGAACTTGTTCACAGAGAGCTGTCAATCACCACTTCTTCCAGACAAAGCTTCTTATCTCTGCTGTGCCCTGGTGATGAAAAGTCCTTCAAGTTTTTACCAGCCCGGGAGTATAGCCTCAGTAGAAGATTGTTATTGCTTCAATTCTATCAGCATCAGTAAAGCCTTCTCCTTGGCTTAGGATAATCATGATTTAAAGCCTATGCAGCCTTGCTTGCAAATCTCCATTAAAGGACATGCTTGTAGCATTAGCTGTTGTGAACCATCTCTCCACAGAAGCATTTCAAAGCCACAGGTACATTGGAAAGGTGCTTTCAAACCAGGCTTGATTTCTGTTGCCTGCTGGGAGCTGGCAGAGGGTGAAGGCTTGGAAGTGTGAAACACTGCTTACAGGATTGCTTTGCTTCCTTGCTTAGAAATTCTCTTTGTGATTCTGAAAGTCTCCTCAAAGGTCTTTGCCTACAATTCCTAATGACATCATTCAAAACAAAACCTATTAACTGTTAGAAATAAGTAGGTTCTCAACTTCTGGTTAGTCAAAATTAATTTTTATAATTTTGAGATGTGTGTTTTTTATCCACAAGATAGAAATATGTCATATGCAAAAAGCTAGTGTGAGAGAAAGGAATTATTTCATAAAAGAGATAAACTAGGTGCTCAATAAATGTGTGTGTAGTCGGGGAAAGAGACTCAAGGACAGGGCCAGTTTGCCTTTCCTGGAACAGAGTCAAGAGCACGTTTTTCTAGAAGTTACTTGGGTAGAGACAGGGCTTTACTATTGATTACATCTAGTCTCCATGGTAACTAATTTCTCTCCTACCATGTACTGCACACATCAGCTATCTTTTAGTTTTGAGGCTAAATTGCCCTAGGATTTAGAAAGTCACAATAGGCAAGTAGGATCCTTTTATTTGCCCATGCACAGGATTGTCTGGAGTAAGCGCTTTACTTCTTACATATTCTAAGGGGCTACCTATCACTTAAGAATGAAGTTATACAGCCCATCACCATTGCGGGGTTAGTTGTAGGACACTAGAAAATGGGATGTTCCTAGTTCTGTGACTTAGAAGCTATCTCTGTAAAGTCCCAGGCTATTGTAATCAAAATGGGGTCTGGCGATGCTATGGTATAAAATTCTCAGCATCATGGGACACCTCCTAGCAGCCCTAGCAGCAGTCAAGGTGAAGTTTGGAAGAGAAAAAGATGCCCTAGGGGTGATAGGGCATGCCCAGGGGATGCAGAGGTCCTCAAATTGCTGATTCTCAGCTGAATCTGAACTGTTAGGTCAATGAGGAGCACCAGCCTGAGCTAAGCCCAAGTCCATGACTAAACGCTTCCTAATCCATCTATCAGCAGCCTCTCTCTGGGCAGAAGCCAGAATCTATGGCATAGATGAGAGATGCAGATTCCTGAGCTTAGTTCTGAACTTTAGGACCGGAACCTTCAAACAAGGATGTGAGCTTTACCTCTTTCTAAAACTTCCTTGGGGGTTGTTCACACCAAGAAAACCTGGGGACCAGTTGCATTTCTCTATCTCCTCAGTCTTTAAGGATCTGAGATACAAACAGATCACAGGCACCAGGAACTTCAAAAGCTCACAGCTGCTCAGCACACAATGGGAGGCAGGTCCTATGCCATCTGCTTTAAGCATCAAGGGCATGTATGCCTTGCCTTTAGGAGAGAATATATTATAAAGTCACAATTCCAACACCAACCCAACATGGTGGACCATGTAGCATCCCTAGCAACTCTTGTAGATATGTATTGTTGACTCCAAAGAGACACATGGCCTGTCCAGACCACTGCAACCAAAATCAACTCTAAGCAAGTTCCCTTTACGTAGCAGAGTCTTTGTGGATCTCTCAGTATGGTTGCCCAGAGATCAGGGCTGTGAGACTTCAGTATCTGGCCACCTAAGTGGACTGTAAAAGGTGGAGAGCATCCAGTGTACAGTAGATACACAATGAGTCAGTGTTGAGTGGCTGACCTGGAAGCTGGCCATGTGAGGTTGGAGGAGAGGTTGTCTTAGTTAAGGTTTCTACTGCTGTGAAAAGACACCATGCATGGAAACTCTCATAAGGAAAACATTTAATTAGGGCTGGCTTACAATTTCAGAGGTTCAGTTCATTATCATCATGGCAGGGAGCGTGGCAGCATGCAGGCAGACGTGGTGCTGGAGGAGGAGCTGAGAGTCCTACATTTGTAGGCAACAGGAAGTCAACTGACACACTGGGCAATATCCTGAGCATAAGAAACCTCAAAGCCCACCCCCATGATGACACACTTCCTCCAAGAAGAGCATATTTCTCCTCCGACAAAGCCAGACCTCCTAAAAGTGCCACTCTGTTGTAAGAGGTTTCTGGCCTGTTTGGGCTGGGAGGTTTGGAACCTGGCCCGTGGCAGCTTTTGTCCCCCAAAGAAATGGATCAGACACTTACATTAACTTCATACTGTTTGGCCCATGTCTCAAGCACATTACTAGCTAGCTCTTTCATCTTAAGTCAACCCATCTCTTGTAATCTACTTGCCATGTGGCCTGGCCCGTGGCTCACCTAGATTCCTTACATGATTCTTCTTTGGGGGTTGGATGGAGACTAACTTCACCCTCCTTCTACCTGCCTGTCCTCTGATTCTCCACCCACTTCTACAGCGCTCTCTCCACATAGGCCAAAGCAGTTACTCTATTTACATCATACAGAGAACATTTCCACCACACCACTCCTTTTGTGGAATATTACTTTAACCATGTAAAGGCGTATTGCATTTGTTTATTCTGCGTTTGTCTAATTATATAAAGATGTGTTGCTGTTTTTTACCTTACCTGCCCAAGGCACCTGATCGGTCATAATAAAAGTTGAACTGTCAATAGCGAGGAAGAGGATGGACAGGCAGGGCTGGCAGGCAGAGAGAATAGGTAGGAAGAGGGATCTAGACTCAGGAGAAGAGAGAACGAGAGAGAAGAAGGGAGACAGACACCTGGGGCCAGGCAGCCACATTGAAACAGGAAAGTAGAACATACAGAATGAAAGAAAGATTAAAAAAAAAAAAAAACCCTGAGGCAAAATGTAGGTGACAAGAAAAAGAATTAAATTAAGTTATAAGAGCTAGTGGGGTAAGCATAAGATAAGGCTGAACATCCATAATTAATAATAAGTCTTCGTGTCTTTATTTGGGAGCTGGTTTGCAGCCAAAAGAACGGCTGCTACACACTCCCTATGAGATCATTGGGCCGATTACATTTACCTACCACAGGGGACGTCACAGTAAAGCAACGTATGAGTTTCTGTGAGAATCTGAAAGCTTAATTCACATTTTCCTGCTGACCTTTTCAGAGTCACATCTTCATCTCATAGTAATTCCCCCCCCTTCCCCAAGAGTAAGTCAAGGAACATGAAGGAAGTTAATATTTCCAAATCTCACAAAGTAAAATACTTCCCAGTTATTTCTTTTATCGCACACACACAATTCATTTAAGCTGGGTACATCAGTCTCTAGAGAATGGTTCATTATCAAGACAGTTTTGGATTCATGGGAGTGTGCTCAAAAAACTCAAACACGACAGCAGGACTGATAAGATAGTCTGGCAGGAAAAGGCCCTGCACAAGCCTGTCTTCATGAGTTCATTCCCCAGGACCTGTGAGGTGCATGTACAAAGACAGCTACTGAAAGCCATTCTCTCATTTCGTCATGCACACGGTGGTGTGTACCCCTCACCCCATACACACATAAAAAATAGAATTGTTTTTTATTTAGACTCTATTGTTTGGTTTGTTTTTTAAAGGTGTTATGTGGTTTTCTTTTTCTTTATATTCCAAAGTTGTTACTTAACATGAAGCTATTAGTACAAGCGGCTGTCCCTGGTGATGAGTGAGCTTGTGCCTATGACTCACTTGACGACACTCCAGCTCGCTATAGGCAGTTTGGGGGTTGCTTGGCAAATTTCAGGAGGCAAATTACTCAATCCCCTTCCTTGTCATTGCATTTCCACTGTACCTAAGCAGTATCCCATGACCATCAGAATTAGTCATGCCTCACCACCACAGAAGTAAATCAGTATTAAACCCCCATTACTGGATGAGGAAACCAAAGCCCAAGAGTGCACAGTAATGAGACTCAGACCCAGATCCCTCAGCCTCTTCCCACTCTGACTCATCGTCTTCCCTCAGCCTTGGAGGAATGTGTGGAGACTAAAACCTAGAAAATATGTTCTGTGTATACCACTGGTCCTGTGTTTGGAAACGGAATATTAAACATTGGTCTCATAAAATACTGAGAGAGCTTTAAATAAAGTACCACTGCTAAGGTCTTACTGTAAATATTCAAATGTGCATCCTACACACACACACAACAAACAAACAAAAAACTTGGGCTGGAGAGACAGCTCAGCGGTTAAAAGCACTGACTGGGGACTGGAGAGATGGCTCAGTGGTTAAGAGCACTGACTATTCTCCCAGAGGACCTGAATTCAATTCCCAGCATCCACAGGGCAGCAAACAACTGTCTGTAATTACAAGATCTGACACCCTTACACAGTTATACATGCAGGCAAAACATTAATTTACATAAAAAATAAAAAATAAAAATTAAATATTAAAAATAATTTACAAGACATTGTTCATTCAAGAGTAGGGCTGAGGTTGCTGACCCAGGCTGCAGATGCTCCTTGATCAGCAAAGCTCCAAAAGTAATCCAGCAGTCGCTCTCGTAGGTCACCACTATCCTGCTGCACAGAGCCCAGCATATGGAACTTTCTGCAGACACATACAATTAGCTTGAGTCCAAACATTGTGGCCAGCGAGGGAATGTTTGCACAATGGAGTTCAGCAGTCCAGCTTGAGTGGCAGTCAATGGCTCTGGCAGAGGAATGGGGAGAGAAAAAGGCAGCCCAGGGGAAACTGAGGAGGGAGGGGCCAGCTGAGAACCTGCCCCTACCAGGCAGGGTACCGAGCTCCTAGGCACAGGCCTCAGATGAGCTGGTGAATCTGGATGGGGGTATTAAACTAAAGAAGGCCCTTGGTTCACAGCTGCCAGCCCCTGACAATGACCAGATTCCAGCCCAGACTCTGCCGCTCAGACTCGGGGGGCCTCAGACAAGTTACTGCAAGCTGAGCACCCTAACTGAACCATCAGAACCACACATGCTCCAGAATCCATACCCTTCAAGCACCAGGATGACACCCCAAGTCAAAATCTACACACCAAGAATCTTTGTTTCATGCACAAAATTATCTGAAATATTGGATTAAATTGTCTTCAGACATTTTTTTCCTGAAGGTAATTTTATACAAGGCATCTACAAAGCAGAAATGAATTATGTAGATTTAGGTTTCATCCTCAAGACATGTCATTGTCTATACACAGACATTTCAAAACCTGGAAACATTCTAAAGTTCATAACATGGTAATCACAAATGTTCTAGGTAGAGGGATACTAACCTGCACATCTTAAATAGTCAGGTTTCTGATTCTGGAAAACAGAAATAGAAATTTCAATTACTCATAATCCATGGAAACCATAGCATGAGGTAGCATTATCTTGATTGGTGGTGTTGATTTATGTTTTCCTGTAGGGACTGAAGGAGAGAGCAATAATCCACCCTTACCTTAAATGAGGAGAACTGGCTGGCAAGATGGTGCATGGCAGAGATTTGAAAGAGGCCCGCAGGGTTCCAGAGTATAGGGTAGAGCTGTGGAATCCAAGGCCAGGCCAAGGCCAGACAGAATGAGAGAGGCTCCAGGAGAATAAATGTGACAGTGATATAACGTGAGTCATACCACAGAAAGCCACCAAAAGCAGGAGCTATGGATCCAAGTCCTAAGAAAGTCCAGGGCTCAGAATCCAGAGAAGATGGTCCTGGAGGAGGGTAGGAGGCTCAAGAGAAGCATGCCAGGTGACCTACAGGGGTGTCGTCATGACTGCTACTCCCTTGAAGTGGGCTTGGGCCAAGGAAGTGAGTTTCTAATAGGCCGTTTGGATGAATGCATGTGTTGCTTCCAAATGCTGTTACTATATCCTGTCTCTAAGAGCACAGACCTGTCGACACTTCCCACCTAGTATCCACAGCAAGCTGGCTCTGCAGATATCCCATAATAAATGCACGTGTTGGATGAAGGAAACTTAGCATGCCTCTTGACTGTGAGACTTTTTGTTGTTTTTAATTTGTCACAAATCTCTTAGTGGAGAGTATGGTAAGATGTTTCTGGGGGCTGGAGAGATGGCTCAGCAGTTAAGAGCACCTGCTGCTCTTCCAGAGGACCTGGGTTCAGTTCCCAGCACCCTCATGGTGGCTCACAACCATCTCTAACTCCAGTTCCAGGGAATCCAACACCCTCTTCAGGCCTCCTTGGGCCTCAGGCACACATGTAGTTAGTACACAGACATACATGTAGACAAACCACCCATATACATTAATTAACTAATTAATTAAAATTTTTGTTTCCCAAAGTTGAATGTGGCATTTTTCCTGGAATTAGAATCTTCGACTCTAGTCTTTTGTAATCTTAGCATCTGGAACCCCTGCCTGTAGGTTCCTTTCCCTTCCAGGGGTATATTCAGCTCTCTGCAGAACATAACCTCGTTCCTAAGTCTCTAATTTCATGTACAGTCAAAGGGAGAACCTTTGCAAAAGGGGGTACGGCCTTGCCATGTTCATACTCCATCTGGCACGTACTTGTGACTCAAACAGTATCTATCTGTGAAGGACTGGGTCGGCTTCATTCCAGCCACCCGCCAGTCACTGCCATACATAGCGTCTTGGGTATACCTGGAAAAGGCACTCAGTTCCCTGTACTTGCTGGGAGGAGGGGTTTTCTGGGCGTGACTGGAATGGAACCCAGAAGCAAGAGGCTTTCGCTGTATTAACTTGCTACCTTCTTTTTTCATCAGTCCCAAACTACCTAGAGATAACCCCATCCGTCTCATTTCAAAGCAGTCTCAGAAATAGTTTGAAAAATTAAGCTCCCCAAAACTTTAAATATAAACTAGTGATTCCTTTAGACATTAGCCTTGACTGTTGATATTCTGCTAGACCCCTTTCTATCTAGCATGACACTCGGTACAAATGTAGACGCATGCAAACAAGGTTACCCCAATGTTCGCTTTATAACTGTTTGCTTCACAAATGTAAGTGGAGAAAAAGGCTGATACAAGAACAAGCTACTTTCCTTTGCTGTTTTATGACATGCATGGTTTATTTTAAGCAAATTCTCAAAAATTATGCTTTTATTTCTAGGCCTAAGGCATCTGTGTCCCAGGAATGATACATTGTTGTGAGGACTTCTGCCCCCCCTCCTCTGTGTGCTTTCTCATCTAGAGGGTACCATGATGCTAGAGTGAGTCATCCAGGAGTCTGCCAAAGTCTGCAGAGTGGCCAAGTGGGGTGTCCCCTGTCACCCCAGCACTCAAAGGGAGCATGATTGAAGCCATGGTGATAAAGTGAGACCACGTCTCAAATGCACAAGGAAACACACAGCTCTTTAGAAGGCCATAGCAGACACAGTCCTCACCAAGGCACTGACTGCCTCTACTGGTGCATTTTGTCCATCTGCACATTGCCTGAAGCAGCTCACTTTTTTTTTTTAATTTGGAGGGTGTGTGGCAAGAGAAGCAAACAACTCTCATAGGAGGAAGTGGGATCTATGTCAGAGCCACAAAGTGGCAGGAAAGCGGCTGCTTTGTCCCAACAGAATCAAAGGAGTATTTAGTTTGGGGAGTGTGTTTCCCATTTCCAAGAGCCAGTACCGAGAAGGACTTCGGGTGGGAAGGGTTTGTGTGCACTAGTGTTTTAGAAGAATGCATCAGGCATGGGAAGCAGCTGGTCATCTTGGTCTGTCTTTGATCTCAGCACTCAGCAGGCAGAGGCAGGCAGGTCTCTGTGAGTTCAAGACCAACCTGTGTTTCCAACTAAGTTCCAAGCCAGCTATGGCTACATAAGGGGACCTTGTCTCACTGTCCTCCACACATACACATGCAAGAACCCCTAAAATGGAGGAGAGTACAAAGTGGTCATGAGATAATCTACCTCCTCCAGCAAGGTTTTCTCTCCTTAGGTTCTGCAATCCTCCCACACATCTCCATCCCTAAGTAAATGTTCAAACACAGAACCCACAACAGAGAGAGTTAAATGGAAGCCCTATATACATACTGTTTAAAATCCCAGTCAATACTCTTTTAACCTGAGAAACAATGCACTCTAGATCCAAATCACATGAGGAGTACGTCACATTTACTTTTAGATTAAACACATCAGTATGGAGAATTGTTTGGAAGCCTGACATTCTGGAACATGGCTGTGGCTATCTCTGTCCTGTGCCTTTTTGAGGAAAAAAATAAAGCTTTGGATGTTTGGACTGTTTGCCAAGTGTGTCAAGAGTCCTGGTTGTCCCCGGTGGTGGCTGGCACACACAGACAAGTCACTTGCTCTGACTGTATTTTATTCTTGGTAAAGAAATAGCAATTGCTTGCCAGCTTGCTTCTTTGCAGGAAGCCAACAGAGAGTTTGCATACAGGATCTGTCATTTTTAATCATTGTTCTGTGTAACTTGCTTTTGCCAGAGAATAAAAGCTTGTTTGTTAGAAAACCTTGGATAATGGGGAAATATGCAGAAATGAGAGTGGAATTTCACTAGCTTGAGCTACTGATGATAATGTCAAGCTCGGGTTGAGTTTCTTTGAGGGAGCCGTTTTCTTGTGCCAAGACATCGTTCAGCTGTTCTGAGGTGACGGACAGTGCATCTCCAGTGGGTAGCCAACAGATGTACCTCTGACTACTCCAAAATCTAGTATCTGCAGAAAGTTAGGTGCCCTGTTGCAGAGCACAGGAACACAAAGCAGGATTTTCAGACCTCACGGCTCTTCTCCTGAAGTTTATGCCACAGTGGATGCATTTCAGGGATCAAATAGCAATGGTGATGTTAGGGACCTTTCAGAACTACAAGGCTGTACTGCCCTTCATGTTCAATGACAAGAACAGCATTTTGTCTGTTAATGGTCTTGCTCCTGGTTGAGTGCTGTCCCTGGGCCAGTGGGTCTTCACCAGAGGTGGCCTCTTCCTTCAACCACCATTCTGGGAAACCCTGGAGATGGCAGTGGCTCAGGCTTTGTTAACTGGGTTATCTGATTCCTCTTTTGACACCCACCATGGCTAATTTTGTTTGAGATTTCACAGTGCTTCTAAATTTATGTATGTAAACAAACAGGGACACACTTTTCTTCAAGTCGTTTATTAGAATGCAGATTAGGAAGTTTTCACCCTTCATACAACCGAGCTGAGGACAGAGTCCAGGGCAGGACAAGGAAATGTTAAAGTATCTTAGCAAATAAAGATGGGGCAAGGCATTGGCATCCACTGCTAACCTGGCTGATGTTTCACTTTTGTAACATGTAGTCAGAATGAATGGAAGGCAATTCTAGCAGAGCTTGCCTGGGTGATTTTCCACAGGAAGAAAGGTGACCTTCCACTGTTTTAAACATCCCAATAGACTGTTGTCTTAAAAGCTTGTAGGTCAGGTATTGTGGGTAGGTAGCTTTCTTTATACAGAGGGAGATTAATAAAACCGTCTGTTAAACATCTAGGAAGCATCAGGCATGGATTTTAGGAAGCTACAATGATCCGTTTCTATCTTATTTATTATCATTTTATATATGCCAGTTTGTTTCCTAGTGATAGAGAGAAAGAAAGAAAAAGTGCGGATATGGGTAGATGGGGAGAGAGGAAGGCTATAGAAAAAACTGGGGGAAGGGAAATCATTATCAGGATATATTGCATAAAAAACTATTTTCAATTTTTAAGAAAATGTGTAAGTTTAGACACATACAAAATTTCACTCACAAACTGGAAGATCAGGTTGGGGATCCAACTGAAGCTAATTTTCCTTCTGACAGACAGACTTCTAAAGTTTTTCTTGTGACATAACCAGAAATGACCAATTTTCCTCCAAAGCAGCATCTTTGTGAGTGCACTGTAACTTGTCTGAAAAGCAGCTTTTCCCCAAATTCAAAATAGCTGAAAATAAGAAGCTATAAAATGGGGTCAGGAGACGGCAGAGCACCTGTGGCAGGCTCTTCGGCAGCTGTGAAGCACTGCTATAGCTCCTTGTGTGAGAATCAGGTGACTTTGGTCCCTGAGGGCAGGAGCTCTGTGGGAACTGCTGAGAAAATGAGGTTAGTGTGTGCTGCGTGCCGGGGAGCAGGATCCAGGGCATGGAGGACTTCAGGGGAGTCTCTGTCAGCACACTAGCCTCAGGCTAGAGCTCAAATGGCCTTGAAGCATCAGTGCAGTTCAGTTTTCCAGGACGCCCTGGTACCTCCCAGACAGAGTTCCCTGTATTTCTTAAATGCTCTGTGTTGCAGACTCCTGAGTTCTAAGCTGGTATTTTAGTCTATGTAGTAGAGTTGGGTTTAGAAAAACTTCCTTCCCGGGCCCAATTACTTGTTACACATCTCTCTCTCTCTTCATTACAACAGCCCCTATAATCAAATCTCATTCTGGTCATAAAAGAAGATTCTAGAAGCATCTTACTTTTTACTTAAAAAAAAAAAAAGTTTACTTTTGCGTGCCCGTTAAAGGTGTCTATAATCTTGAAGCCAACCATTTCTTGGTGCCACTGGGATTATTATACGTGGTGGGCTCCAGCATCTCTCTGCCGAGGACAGCAGTTGGCCTTTCCCGGTGCCCCATTTCCAGAGTGTTGTCCCCTTCGGTACAGTTGGCACCAGGGTCCTGGTAGGAAAGGGCAGAATTTTATCTCCTCTCTTCCCTGGGCTGGAACTGGTATTTGCTGGTGTTCCGTCTCTGGTGGGATTAAGTGTCGTGTACATGGAGGACTGCGTAGAGATCATGTAAGAGATCGAATTTGCTGTCTGGGTCTTTAACACAGGACCAGACCAGAAGTCAAACATCCTTGCACAGCTAAGAGCCGATCCTCATGAGTCTCACTTGCTCAGCCCCTCCACATGCCAGCCATCCTGCAGGACGCAAAGCTCTATCATGCAGCAATTCACTAAGCAGAACAACTTGGCGTTAAACCGTGGTGCGGCCACTTACTGATGACTTTGTAACATTTCTCACTTTCTCTTAACATCTGTTTCCTCCCACCACGGCATTAATATCCACACTGCAAAACCACTGGGATTAAATAGAGATCTCATGTAAAGCACCTGCCACCAGTGAAGGTTCCAGAAGTGAATGATATTAGCATGCTGGAAACTATCCTTTCAAAGTCAAGGCCAAAGCCCTTTTCCTGACTCGTCTTCCCTGCCAGTCACACCCTGCCCTGCACCCCTTTCGAGGGAAGGTCTTGCAGAGTGGCTTGGGTCTTTGTCATTTTGACACAGGCTAGGGTCATCGAGGAAGAGGGGGCCTCAGCTGACAGAATGGCAACATTGGTAGAGGTCACCCACCTCCTGACTGTCCCCTTGAATTCACAGTGCCAGCGTCTTTGCTTTTCTCCTAACAAGCCCTTGTTCTTAAAATATTTGGGGGAACACAGAACATAATGTGTCCTCTTTTGCTCACATTTATTTCCCCAGCAAATACAAACTAGTTTTACAGTACTCACTGGCTTCCTTAAACCCAACCCCGGTTCCAGAGTCAGCCCATCCTTCCCTAGATGCTCCACTTGAACTTGACGGCCCTCAACTGTGTGTGTGTGAGCACATGTGCATTTCTGGGGTTGGTGACTTTTTGTTCTTGTGACAAAACCCCTGATGCCACAACTTCAGATAGAACATTTTTATTTTGGGGGAATACATGTATGTCACTAAGATGGCAAGTATCAGTGACAAGCAGCCTTGTTTTACTGGTGGACCACAAATCCCAGTAAGAGATTGTCTCATTAAATGAGAGAGACAGAGACGGCTCCTGAAGAATAACACCTGGGATTGTCTGGCTGAACACACACATATAGGGTGTGTTTGGGGAGAGGGACAGGGGTGGAGGAGACAGAAGCAAAGTGGCCATTGTGGGAGAGCAAGTCTCTGCTCAGCCATATCTGTAGAACTCTCTGTCACTTCTGACTAAACAGTGAAGTCTACAGACCAGGGTGTGTTTTATATTCTATTGGATTACCTTAAGGTCTCAATCAATATTTGTGAATGGGAGATCTGTTTAATGTATTTTCATCCAAGTGATTTTGTGGAGAGTTTTTATTATAATGCCCCCAAACAAACACCATGCAATCCCTAGTGTAAATACTAGAGGAGAATAAATGTCACAGGACAACGGTGTCAGAGAAAGGTCCCCTATGATGGCTCCCACATCCCTTCACTCTAAGCTGGTGGCACCTATGGCTGCCTGTGTGAACTGCCTCATTGATGACCCAGAGTCAAAGCTGCTGCAGTAACAGATTCACTGTCCTAGTTTTGAAAACTAGAAGGTAGTGCTAAGTGTGTATCAGGGCACCCCACATTCTAACTCATCACACTTCGGGAGCTGGGATCTCAGACCGCTCCCCTCCCCCAGGTAGCAGTAAGACTGGGAGATTTGTTTCCTCCTGCTCAGAAGAGACCGGATCCTGCTGCAGGAAGTAAACAGAACAGCAGTAAGGCATCCCTCCCTGGATCTGAACATCTGTTCAAACTTTTCACAGCTCCCAGGAGGAAGAAGAGCCAGCGCCCAGCCTCCAGCTATCAATGGAAGATTGTGCATTTGCTCCCTGCTGACTGAGATTTATGGTGGTGTGCCCTCACCTAGCTTATCTCTGCAGGACCTTTGAAAAAAGGGCCAAGCTGCTAAAGAAATAAGTCAAGCTAGGGATAAAGAGTGATGGTTTTCATATTCATGAAAGCTATTGCAGGGCACCACATTGAATTGAAATCTGCTGATCTCAAGCGAGATGCCTATCCCAGGACAGAGCACACCCCCACCCCCGTGAGAGCCTAGGTTCAGTATAAAGTTATACTGCCCTGTGTGCTTGAAAGCAGCAGCCAGGGTTCTGGGTACTGGAATTTCCCTGACATTTCAGACACTTTCTCCACGGACCCAAACGAGCTAGTTTTTTGCTAGCCAGCTAACCAGGAACTGCAGCCGCCCCCCAGCCAGAGGTCAGCTTGAATTGCTTCTGGGATGAATGAGATCCCGCCTCCTGCCATCATCTTTCCCAGAATAGTCAGCGGCCCATGGCCCTGGGCCAGTACTTCCCCCTTCCCAGAGGCTCTGATGGCTCACTGCTGCTCTGCCAGGCTCCCAGCTGGCTCTAGTTTCCAGCTGCCTCTGAGCCCCCTGGCCAGGAGGTAATGCTGCTGCAAAACGATAATCTTTGTAAAAATAAACCCGTTGCTAGCCAGACCAGCCAAGCTGTGTGGGAGGAGTGGAAATTTCAGGCTGTGTTCTTGGTGTGACAGATTGTCAATAGCCGAGGTGTTCCGTGTGGAGAGCTGGGATGAGCTATAACAAGACCTGACCTGTGTGATATCACTCCACAGCCCTCAGGACCTCTCAGGACCAAGCTCAAGGGGCTGGAGCTATAGCCACATATTGGCTCTGCCATTGGCCACATTCTTCATTTGAGCAACCCTGGGAATCTGGTGTGGCCTTGGAAACCTCTGCATCAGGAATCAGGTGTGGCTGCCCTTAGCTGAACTCTAAGAGAGATCAAGTACGGGCCTTGCTTCTACAGGGTCATGGCCCAGGTCACCTTCCCCGATGCCAGCTTGAAGTGGACATTTGTCACATAGCTCTGGAAATTCCACGTGGTCCTGAAATCTAGGTGCTGTTTAAATTGCTTGTCTATTTGGAAGAAGGTCTTCTTTGGGGTGTCTTTTTGGCTTCAGTACTTCTAGTTACTGGACCCTTTGTTATTTGGCTGAATTGATGCAAGAGATGTAGAGAAACATCACTTCCCTTCCCACGAGGCAGCGAGTCTCTAGGTGCTCTTGAGTGCTTCCTTCCGTTCAGGTGAAAATAATGGCTCGTGGCTCCTCCTTGATGTATCAAGAGATTTGGGGCAGTGCAATGTCTTCTTTCCTCTTCCTCCTTCCCCTCCCCCTCCTCCACCTCTTCCCCTTCGTTTTTCCTTCCTTCTTCCTCCTTCCTTTCCCACCTCTCCTTCTCCTCCTTGGCATCCTTGTCTTTAGACACTGAGGACCACTCTGGCCTGCTGGGTAAGCTTCAGAGAGAATTTCTGTAAAAACTGCTCCGGGCATTGGCATGGGAGTACCATGTAAATCAGTAAGACGGTTTGCTGTAAAGCTTTCTTACTATAGACATTCACTGCTGTTTCATTTTTTTTGTTTTTTAAACTTTATTTATTTATTTGCCTTGGTGTTTGCCTGGAACTGGAACTACAGACAGTTGTTAGCTGCCATGTGGGTGCTGGGAATCGAACCCGGGTCCTCTGGAAGAGCAGAGGGTACTCTTACCCGCTGAGCCATCTCTCCAGCCCCGACATTCACTGCTGTTTCATTTTATGAATGCCTCTTTGTCTTCCAAGAAGCATTTCAGATTAAGCAATGATGTTCAGGATGTGGGAGGTTTCTGCTTGTGTGTTTGGCTGATTGGTTTACAGATGGCTGCCATAAATATTACAACACCAAGCTCCTATAGTGCAAATATTAATTTGTAAAGTAGGTTGGAGACCAAGATGATGATATAACTTTCCTTATACCCAGTGGAGCTGGGGAAATTGTACTTTCTAGTAAAAAAAAAAAAAAAAAGCCCCAAGGGCTGGACTGATCTCATCCTATTGTATCTCTTGGATATGTAAATTCAAGTTAAATAGCAAAATAATAATTGTCTACCCTCTATGTCCGCACCGTGCTGGACACAGATGCATACTAACCACCCTTGCTGTGGAGTTCATGGTTCCGGGAAGGCCCTGCTTCTGTAATCCTGTGAGCATTGGTGTAGCAGTCAGAGGCACACCAGGTTCATGCTCAGAGTGAGAGATAACTGAGGGAGAAACGAATGCTTCCAGGTTCGTAAGAGCAGCCAGTGATGAGTGCAGGCCTGAGGTAACCCTGGCTCTTCCAGGTGAGCAAGTCATGGAGTGAGTTAATGCTATTGTTCTTGGTATTCAAAGAGAGAACCCATGACACAAAAAGGAATTGACGCCCAGAACATGCTAGGTGATGATCTGCCATTGCTTCAGGCTTCCTGGGGGATAGAGGAGACCCAGTGAGGGTGAGGGCTCAGGGCCTACCTAGGGGAGTTGTCCCTCTCTGGTTGGGGCAGGAATAAGTAGGAAGAATCACATGCTTTAGAAAAGGCAGTTGGACTAGACTGTAAAGTCACTGCTAAGGCAGACTGACCTTGAGAAGACTGGTGGCCTATTGGTGCCTGTGAGTAAAGAAAGATGAGGTTTTGAAAATCTGCTTTGGTAGCAGTGGGGGATTCTGGCTTGGAAATGAGAAGACAGAGTAGAGGCCAGATTGCAGAAAACCTGCCATGTCCCAGGTACTGCTGCCTATAAATGAGGGCTAGGCCAATTACTATGGTCAGAGAAAAACAGGAGACTAAATGTTTTCGAAGGTCAAATTAATTTTAAAAGGGGCAGAGGGTCGCAGGGCAGACAGGGCAGTACACACCTTCAATCCCAGCACTCAGGAGACAGAGCAAGGTGAATAGACAGCTCTGAGTTTGAAGCCAGCTTGGTTTATATAGAAAGTTCCAGGCCAGTCAGAGCTACACTGAGACCCTGTCTTAAAATTAAGGGTGAGCTCTGAAAGCATGTACATATAAGTAATATTATATGGATTGAGTAGGTTGTATTTATATACTTAGAAATATGTATGTATGTGCACACATATATATTAGGAATATATGTATAGGTGTATATGTCTATATAATGAAAGATAGAGGATATAAATTTAAATAAGAGTAGGGAAACGAGAAAGAGGAGGAGGGAAATGAGGTGATTATAACCTCGAAAAATATATTTTAAAAATTGAATAAAAAGGGGGCTGGAGAGATGGCTCAGCGGTTAAGAGCACCGTCTGCTCTTCCAGAGGACCCGGGTTCGATTCCCAGCACCCACATGGCAGCTAACAACTGTCTGTAGTTTCAGTTCCAGGCAAACACCAAGGCAAATAAATAAAATAAATAAATAAAGTTTAAAAAAAATTGAATAAAAAAATTTAAATCTGGAGGCCACTTAGAAGTGGAGTGACAGAGAAAGAGGAAGAGGGGAATAGCTTGTCACTAGGAAAGACACTTCATCAGCCTCCTCCGTCCATTCTCCTGATTCTCTGCCAGAGAGACTGAAAGTTAAGCAAATGACAGCGAAGAGCCCGGCAGCTTCAGTCAGGATTCCCAGAGCTCCCCATGGCACCTTAAATGGTCAGTCTGTGCCCTTAACATGGAGACTGGCATTTGACATTGGAAAGTAGTTTTTCCTGATGAAATGGAAACGTTTTCAGAGGCAGCATCCTAGGAAAGAGGAAAATGCGGTACAGTGTGATGAGAATGTGAGGCTGGGCTCCGGGGGCCGGGGCCAGGCTCCGAAGGCCAGCCCTGGTAAACAGTGGATGTGAGTGGTGATGCGTAAATGTTGACAAGGAACCAGCTGGAGACAGGGACAGGAAAGAGACCGTGGCATGAAATGGCTTTGGCTTATTGGATAGATGTGGCTTGTGATGGATGTAATAAGATCCTAAGGAAAAGGCAGATACAAAGAGGTAGAAACGATATTTCCTCTGATAGCGCTGGTCTTCCCAGAAATCATTGCAGGCACCTTTAATGGAAAAATGGCTATGAACTGTGGGCTAATTTATTAGCAGGGTGAATCAGCACCAATGCTTTGTTGCATAGTAGAGATTCTAATAGGATAATTCAATAATTCTGAAACAAAACACTCCTTGTATATTGAGCTGTATTCTTAATAGAAAACCCCTTTCTGTGAAATCCTTGTCAGTGCACACTGAAGAGGCATGCCACATGCTGGGCACAAAGAAAGTTGCATCTTTCTCATTTTAGTTAATTCCTCAGAAATCCCATATACCTTATTAGCAGGCAAGCCAGTGTCTCTGTCTGGAAGAGATAACAACCCCTTCTATGTGGATTATCTCTTAGCTCAGTAAGTTAACCCATGGTCCCACAACTATCCTACCAGTAAAGTGCCTCTGACCGAGTGCTGAGATTAAAGGTGTGAGCCACCATGCCCGGCAAGTGTCTGTCATTTTGTTACTCTGGGTTTTTCCAGATCTCTCCTCTGAGATTTTGCAGATGTAGGCTGCACTTGCGGGAACCCCGTGCAGTCCTGTGCTGCTGGGAACCATGCCCTTTTCCACTCAGGGTGGGGCCCAGCTGTGCTGATTCAAGACCTTTAACAGATTTACCACCCAGGGACCATTTCCCCAAAAGGCCATCCATTCAGTGTGCCAGCTTTTCTATAAAATCCTCAAAATAAAGGATCTGGAAGCTGAATTTTCTGATATTTACTTCTGGTAGATCCCTACCAGTACACACCTCAATATACTTAGTGTGTTTTGCAGTTGACACCTTGCTGCTGTTCTTTTTGCTTATTCCCATCTTATCAGTCCTGATTCAAGACCTGAGATGGTTCTATCTGAACTCACAGTGGTGTGTGACCTTAGCGAATCTACCACACATTTTCACCAGTGAAATTGTACTTTACCTTATGCCCTGAGTCATCATACATGCAAACTCACAAATGCCACAAAGGCCAAAAGTAAGTGCCTAGCCCCCAAAGGTTGATTTTTCCTATTCTGCTGGGTACAGAGGGTGTTACTCTTTCATCGAGAAGGGCGTGGGCCTAGAATGATAGTGGGCAGAAGCAGTGATGTTCATCCCGGGCTTTTACAACATCTTTTGCCGACCTCATTTCTGCTGGTGGACCTGAGGATGTGGGACAAAGCTCGCAAGAGCAGCTATGGGAGCAATGACAGGAGAGATTCTGACGGAAGGGAAGACGCTGGGGGATGGTAGAGCCTGGAGAGAGGCATCATGGGTAATGTGCTTCATGAGAAAGTTCTCTGTGTTCCAGCACTGGGCATGAGTACTAATGGCTGCCAGGCCCATTGTTACCCAAAGGCAGCTGTTCTGATGTAGTTAACAGAGCAGAGCTGTGCAGGCCAAGCTGAGGGTTGTCTGTGTGACAAACATGGTGCATAATTCATCATCCGAATGGGAATACTTTTAGAACAAAAGGAGCACTGTGGAAGTAAAACCAGGGCACAGGTGTAAGCTAGAAAGGGCAACCAGGGGCTAGAATCAATGAAGTTTGTAGATACTTTCAAACTGAGCCAATAGCTGTGAATAATAATTTATTCTTGTTACTAGGCAAGCTGGGGGTGTGGGGTGGTTGGAGAGAGAAGAGTCATACACAGGGCAACTGCCAGCAACCATGAGGGGTGATGCTTAACAAATGCCAACCAAATGTAGCCACAGAATGTGTCAGGAGAGCCTGAGCGGAGTCCCTGATCCATTATATCCGGGCACTGACCTTGTGCAAGCTGCTTAGGATCTGAACATCTACTCACTTGATTTGGTTGATTGACTGATAACTCAGCCAGTGAGTGAATCACATGGGCTTGCTCTGTTTAAACTACTATCATGGTCGAAAGGACTCTCCTCTACAGAGAGAGACATGCCTGGGTTCAAGTGGTTGCTCTGTCAGCTGTTTTGAGACCTTGAACTCGTACTCTACCAACATCAGTCTCCTGAGTGCTAGAAAAACACGCCTGCTTCCTCAGGCCGAGCTCTGCTAATACCCAGATCACTCCTCAGCTTCTGGAACTGTGAGGAATGAATGCTGTTTATATGCTAACAAGTTTATACTATTTTGTTAGTGTTATTATAGCTGTACAAGTGGACCAACATCCTTCCTATAGAGTTGTCTTGTGCTATTGTAAACGTGGAAATTAAACAAGACGTTGTCTATAGAAAGGTCATGATTCCTGGTATAGAAAGGGGTATAGATCGTTGTGGTTCTTGTTCTAGGGACCGTACTAGGAGCAGATAGAGGACAGGGGAGAACCCGGTAAGGAGATGGGTTCTTAAATAAATAAATAAATCTTAAATAAATAAAGCTCCATAAGGGTAACTAATCTCGCAGAGGGAAGACTTTATCTTTACTGCCAGTTTCTCGAGCTTTGTCTCTCTTTTTCTTTTCTCTAGACATAGAATACTGTCAAGTGAATAGCCCCAACTTTCTTCACTAACACATACATGTATTTTCTCACAGAGCAGTGGTTCTCAACCTTCCTAATGCTGCAACCTTTTAATAAAGTTCCTCATGCTGTGGTGACCCCCAACCATAAAAATGTTTTCATTTCTCCTTCCTGACTGCCTTAGTTAGGTTTTTATTCCTGTGAGGAGACGCCATGATCACAGCAACTATTGTAAGAAAAACATTCAATTGAGGGACTCTCTCAGCTTCAAGATATCAGTCTAGCTAGTATCATGACAGGGAACATGGCAGCATGCCGGCACACAGTGCTGGAGAAATAGCTAACAACCTACATTTTACAGGCAACAAGAAGTCTTGTGATTGTCACATTGAGTGAAGCTTGAAAGAAAGACCTCAAAGCCTACCCCCATGTGACACACTTCCAACAGAAGGTGTGGTCCACATTAAAGGTGTGGATTAAAGGCCATCCAACCTCCTCCAAGGCCACACCTCCTCCAACAAGGCCACACCTCCTCTAACAAGGCCACACCTCCTTCAATAAGACCACGCCTCCTCCAATAACACCACACCTCCTGATAGCACCACACCTCCTCCAACAAGGCCACACCTCCTTCAACAAGACCACACCCCCTACAACAAGACCACACCTCCTCCAACAACACCACACCTCCTGATAGCACCACACCTCCTCCAACAAGGCCACACCTCCTCCACAAGGCCACACCTCCTTCAACAATGCCACACCTCCTTCAACAAGACCACACCTCCTCCAACAAGGCCACACCTCCTTCAACAAGGCCACACCTCCTTCAACAAGGCCACACCTCCTGATAGCACCACACCCTATGAGCTTATGGGGGCCAAATACATTCAAACTACCGCAATGACTACAAGTTTTGCTACTGTTATGGATCATAATGTAAATATATTTGGAGATAGAGGTTTTCTAGGGATCATGACCCACACGTTGAGACCCACTATCACAGAGTAAAGATGGGGGGGAATGGGTGGAAGCTCCAGGATTGGTTAAATTCTGCCTCTCATTATTTTCTCACAATTTGGTCCCATATGGCACCTGAAAAGTGGCTAGCCCAAATTAGACTGTGACCATAAAATATAAAAGTTGCAAATATTTCAAATTTTATAAAAAGTTTCTCTTAATGATTTTCTAAATAGAAATAATGATGTTAGATACATTTGGTTAAATTAATCCCAATTGTTTCTTTGAATCTTTAAGGTGACTAGAGTATTAGTGACATATAGTTCCTCTCTGTAGCTCACCATACGGCTGACACTTGATTAGCATTTCCTGCACAGCAGAGGCTGTGTCTTGTCGATCCAGGATCCCTCACTGCAGCTTCCCCTTCTCACTAGAGTTACAACCTACTTACCTACCTACCTAAAGTCTGGTTTAAACTCTCACTTTCCAGGTAGAGTGACTCTAGAGGAGAGACAGGTGAATCTCTTTGAGTTTGAGGCCAGGTCCATATAGAGATGCCCTGTCCTGAAAAAACGAGCAAGCAATAAAGAAGTCTGGATCTGAGGCTGAAAGTTCCCATCACTTGGTGACCTTGAACTGAGTCCGGCTTGCTTGCTGTGCATTCTGATGACCAGAGCTTTTATCTGACTTGCTAGACTGAAAGCCGCTCTGCTCTAGGGACCTGGTGTCATTGACCTGTTACAGGTTCATTTAAAGAGAAGAAAGAAAGACACTAGAATTTCATCACCCTAATTAAGGTTGTTCATCTCTGTCTTCATTCTGTCTGCTTCTGTAACCCCAAAAATTCAGTTTTCCATTTTAGAGGTAGTAGAGTCTCCATGGCTACAACTTCCAGAATATTTTAGTTATTTTTGTAATCGTTATTAGGCATAAAGAAGCACATTTAAATTATCCTCTTTCTATGCAGTCTCACTAAAGCTAGCAGTTGCATTTTTTTCATGGATGAAATTATATATACATATTTTATTGTATTAGTAGCAAGAATCATTTAGAAGATCAAGAAGATGAGTTAAGTTTACAAAAATATTTAAGGAACCTGCTTACAATGGCACAATGCACTAGGTAGACTTTCCTTCATGCTCAGTGCAGAAATGAGGAAGTGCTCCGGCTTGGCTTGTCCTCCCCAAGGACAGTCTGGATCTGGGGAAGATCACCTCATAATAAATAATATTCACAGTCATAAACTGTAGGCTGGAGGAAGCCATGGGACTGTTCAGTTTCTGACTGATGAAGAGCTCTCAAGACCCATGGGCCTGTTCATTCCGTCCACCTAAGGCTCCCTGTCTTCCTAAATGAACAAATACAGTCATGATGCCCATGTCTGGAGTGACTTGGATTTCAGGCATGTTCTTAGCCAGATCTTGGGAAGAGTCTGGTTTCTGTTGGCTTTGATAACATCTCAGTCACAGGAAGAAGTTCTGCCCCAATATCATGGGATTCTGAGGAGTGTTCCCTGGAGAGCTGGGACTCCTCCCTCCTTTGTCTCATTTACATAACATAAAATTTTTATATTTTTTTTTTATATTTATGGTTGTGAGCCTAGCCTTTAACGGCTGAGCCATCTCTCCAGCCCATTTTTTTTTTTTTTAAGTGACTTCTGGTGGCATTCACAGCATTCACCACAACTATCCATTTCCACAAATTTTTTTTTGTCACCCCAAACAGAATATCTGTGCCCACAGAGCCTGGAATTCCCTCTTCAAGCTGTTGGTAAAGCATCTTATTGTCTAAGAATCCGCCCGCAGCAGATGATGCAGGTGATGCGATCATGCCACACTGAACCTTCCCATGCTGAAGTGTCCATCACCATCACAGCTCTGCTCATGTTAGAACTGTAGTGTTCCACTGTGGTGATATATATTTAATAAAATGGTCTGGAATATCAAAGGACAGAACTATCTCTCCAGCCTTTTTGTTTTTGTTTTCAAGACTGGGTTTCCTGTATGACAGTCCTGGCTGTCTGGAACTTGCTCTGTAGACCAGGCTGACCTGGAGCTCACAGAGATCCTCCTGCCTCTGCCTCCAAAGTGCAAAGACTGACAACATTCGATTGTTTATATAACCTACATTGAGTCAGTGAGTTTTTCTGTTGAGTATTTGGATTGTTTCCATCCTTTGGCTATGCATGAATTTTCATCATTTGTTTTCTGAATTTAGAGATCAAATGTGGGGCCTTGTGCATGTGCCAACACTAGCCCTGAGCTTCTGCCTCTGAGTGGTTTCCTAAAAACATGGATTCTTTAAGGAAACTCACGTGTCCATGGAGACTATCTACACAGCTAGCGATGAGGCTTAGTCTGGAAACAATTGAACTGATTATAACATAAATTCTTTAGAAGAAAAAGACCAATGGCCTCATTTCAGGATAATGGAGTTAGTCTGAGAGAGGCTTTCTAGTCAACCATGAGATTGTGATTTAAAAATGAGCACTAGAGAGAAAAGCAGTGGCTTTGGAAAGATTGACTGAAGGGCTTATAAAAGCATGTTGAGCTGGACCCTAAGCTGACTCCAGTGTAGAAAACACACACGTGTACATGTACACATATGGTGTGTGTGTGTGTGTGTGTGTGTGTGTGTGTGTGTGTGTGTGTGTGCCATTATAGGGGGAGAGGGGCAGAAAATGCCACCTTATGCTACATGGTACTTTTTGGTGGACCCAGCAAATGCTGTATGTTGGCTTGCTGGCCTCCAGAAAGCCTAACTCTGCCCTCCAGGCATGCTTCCTCTGCCTGTGTTCTATACCTGTGTCAGCATGCACCTGCTGCACTGTGGAGAGCAAGCATTCTGCTCTTTGCCCCTGCACTTAATCCTGACTGCCAATTATTCTAGGTTTGCGATCGTGGATAGCTCACGGGGGTCTCTGCGCTTCCGTTTCTCATGTGATTGTAGTGTCAACTTCAGAGGCTGTTCATGAAGATTAAATGAACTAGTGTGTGTGCAACACTGTTTTTTTAAGCAGTCCAAGCACTAGTAAAACGTTAGGCAGCCAATCAGAGCCCACCAAGTGGGAAGCAGGCAGGGAAGGTGGGGTGTGCTTGTTTAGAAAGTGTGGCCTCAGTCACAAAAGACCACACTGATACTTTTGTCACTGACTCCATTCAGTTACTCTGGGAACTCCCCTGGTGCCACTGATCCATGGGACCCGGACCACAACACCTGGGGTAAAGTATAAATGAATATTCTCTATGAATCAATCCTATAGTCTGCTAGCTAATATTATAACCATAGTGCATCATTATGTTCAAAAGCAGAAATTCATGAAAACATTAGATCCCTAAAAATTACAATTTTAATTATAAATTATAAATCTGATTTTCTTTTCACCTTTTTTGAGCCAACAAGACAGTAACCAGGCTTTCTTTGCACTCTAGGCTTAAACTCAAGCCTTTGAGGTATTTTCTAAAATAGCCAGTCTTGTTCCATCACAGGTAGGAAGGGCTGAGTGGATGGTAATTGGTTCACTTAACTGCTTTTCTCTCATTGTGGTTCATGTGGAACCGTCACTCCCCCAGGCTCTGCATCGAAGGGCAACCCTGGCCAACAGAGGGGAGGCAGGCTGCAGGGCTGGAGGACCGTGGTGGTGTGGTCTCCCTTATTGGAATGTTTCTAGGAACACACCTCAAAACTGCCCTACTGGCCTGCACAGAGAGTTCTCACACCACGGACACTGTGGAAACCCTGACTGACCAGGCATTCCCATCTCTCCCCATGTACTCAGTGACATTCATCCTGACCTTGTGGCCACCAGGAGATCACACCTGGCTATAGGCACTGTCTGTTTCTCTTGGATAGCAATCTGGAAACTACTGGAAGAATCCATTGCAGCAGTGCATGAGTAGCAGTAACTGAAGGAAGCCCCAAGTGTTTCTTATCTTTTGATGCTTTAAACGTGACCAAAAGAAGAGACAAAATAGTAGTTTATTGAGAAAGATGAGCTTAAATGAAGGGGTTCTCTTGGAAACAAAGTTCCTTGGATAATTTTTTTGAGAAGAAAGAGTGAAGAAATGTGAGTTTTTCTTTCGTTCTCTTGTGTCCCATTTTTATTTTTGTGTTCTTTTCTTTCTAGTACAGGAATTAAGTACAGGGACTCCCACACTTTTCTTTTTTCTTTTTTAGGACAGCGTCTTTCTAAGATCCCCATGCGAGCAGTGGTCTCACTCTGTCTCCCACACTGTGAACTTTTACCCCTGGCAGTTTCTCCTGCAGAGCAAAAAGTACAGTCCTTGGTTGTCTGTTCTTACTATCGATGAGAATCTCTCTCTTGGGCTTATCATCGGCCTCTTCTTGTGGTTCAGTGGCCAGAACCGTGGCTCCTGCCTTCCCAGTTCCTTGCTAGTGGGACCCATTGGCCAGCACTGGCTTTGATCCATTACAATGTCTCTGCACCGTGGGAGGTGACATCAGAGTTCTGCTGATGTCAGTTTAAACAGAGCAAGAGCTGTTGGGAATGCATCTGACATGTGCTGCATCAGTTTTCAGAGGCAGTGGCATCTAGACTGGGTTTCATGCTGAAGTCACTCTGAATAGTATGGAGTTGAGTATCTGGGATGCAGTATCAACATTAACCTTCTGGAGACCTCAAAACCCATATTTCTCATTCATCACGGAGCAGCCTTCCTGCCTTTTAGCATTTCTGGATTCTTTGTTTTTACTTAAATCCTACTCAAATGATGTATCCTTATTGAGGGGCAGTTTCTTTGCTGTAGCATGATAACCAGTTCAAATACTCATAGGAAGCTGGCTAAGATGCCAGTGTTAGGATGCTTGGTAAACTGTGCAGGATTATCCTAGGTGCTTGTTTTCCATTCATTTTGTTTACATGGCATGGTGCTCCATAGTCATCGAAGCGGGAGCTTAGAGTCCCCTGTGACTGGAATTCAAATCTGTCCCCAGCTTACACTCTCTGCTGAATCTGGGAGAAAATATCTAATTTCTTTTTTTTTTATTTATTTATTTATTTGCCTTGGTGTTTGCCTGGAACTGGAACTACAGACAGTTGTTAGCTGCCATGTGGGTGCTGGGAATCGAACCCGGGTCCTCTGGAAGAGCAGACGGTGCTCTTAACCACGGAGCCATCTCTCCAGCCCGAGAAAATATCTAATTTCTTTAATCCTTAGTGCCCTGGTCTGTGAGGTGGGCCAGCTCTTTGCTCATGGAATTGTCGGGGAATTAAATGCCTTACTATGCAGAAAACATTTAGCAGGTGCTGGAATTGTAAACAATGATGACCTAAAGTGACTGTTGGGCCTGGGACATACAGACTAACAGCGAAGCAGATGACTGTGCTAACAAAAGCTGGGAACAAGGTAAGAGGCCGTTTCTGCCCTCCACTGCCCCAACCCCACCCACTGCTGCTGAACCTCTCTCCCAGCAAGCTCTATTTTCATTCCTTCTTTTTTAATATTTATTTTTATTTTATTATGAATTGGTGGTTTGTCTGCTTGTACAACTGTGTACAGATGTCAGATCTTGGAATTACAGACAGTTGTTAGCTGCCATGTGGATGCTGGGAATCGAACTCAGGTCCTCCAGAAGAGCAGTCAGTGCTTGTAACTGCTGAGCCATCTCTCCAGACCTCATTCCTTCTTTGTGACCACCTGGGTTTATTGAGGTTATTTGCATGAATGTGGAGATTATCTACTGGGTAGTGAGCTACTCACCACTGTCCACACCACTGAAGAAGTTACTCTCCATCTTTCAGAAACCGTTAACCACTGAGAACTCTTCAGAGAACAGGCGCCTCATGAGCTCTTCCCCAATCTGTGATGGACTGCTGATGGTACCTGGGATCTTAGTGTAGGTTCTAGGGATTGAACTGGCAGTGCCATCTCCTCATTCCCTGATTTTACATTTTCAGAGAAATCCTTGCAGGGTTTCTATGAAACTGAGTTGAAGAGAACGTATCTATTGGCTATCTTTCCTCACCTGAGTCTCAGATGCCACTTTCAAAGCGACTTCTATATTGTTGGAAATGCTCAGGCCCTTTAAGTCTAGGCTTATGTGTATTTAATAAAGAGATGTATAGAAATGTATATTAGGGTTCTCTAAATGAAAGAACTGATAGAATGAATATATATAGATATAATACACATGTTCATTTTTATTCATTTATTCATAAATATATACTTTACTAATAATATATAAATATATTTATAGATAAAGATAAGTCCTATATATATATATGTATTTATTGGAGTGGCTTAAAGTCTGTGACCCAGCTAGTCCAATAATATCTGACAGGAAGGCCACAAATGCTCTAATTGTTCAGTCCATGAGGCTGTCTTGCCTCAGCAGCCCCAGTCTGAAGTTGGAGTCTTAGAGCATTTCTACAGAGCTGTTGGTCATCAGTCCACATAGGGATCCAGATGCAGTAGATTCTGACACCCTAGGGGAATACCTGGCAACAGGAGACATGAAATTACCCCCCAGGGTAAAGGCACGCACACAAAACCAGAAGCTTCTTTTCGCTGCCCTTTTATGTGGCCGGACATCAGCAGGTGTGAGCCTAGCAAGTGTTTCCACCTTAAACAATCCAATGAAAGAAATTCTGCACAGAGGTGCCCAGCTGCTTGGGTTTTTAGCTAATTCCCGATGTGGTCAAGATGGCAACCAGGATTAGCCATTGTAAGAGGGAAGGTTAAAATAATTCAGTAAATTATTCTGAGTCAATGGAGAAGCATGAATAACCAATGTGAGACATTTTCTCTTTTAAGATTTCTTTTTATTGGTTTTGAATTATGCGTCTCTGTGTGGGTATGTGCACAGGAGCACAGGTGACATAGCCTGTCCCCAAGCTGAGTTGCAGGCGGTTATGAAGTCACCCAGGGTGGGGTCTGACTCTTCCCTGGAGCGGCATTCCCTCTCAGTTGCCGAGCCACCTCTTCTGTCCTTTTGGAGATTTTACCTGCCTGTGAGGATGCTGAGTGAGCTGGGAATGAGATGTGCATTGGGCCTTCCGCGTACAGCCAGAAAGGCTTGGCTTTCTCAAGCCTTTAGCACCCTCCTTCACCTGCCTCATGGTATTGTATGAACAGTGTCATTTTCCTCTATAAAAAGCCAGGAAGCTTGGCTGTGGCTGCCGGGCAGGCAAGTATGCCTGCTTTCTGCTCCCACTGTGGTGATACTACAAGTTAGTGGAGATTCCCATAGGCCATTTCCTGATTGCAGTTGACCTTGACAGTGGCAATATGGCAGAAAAACTGACAGCAAAACAGAATCAGATCTTCAAGATGTTTGCAAGCCTTAATAGGAAGAGCTTTGATCACAGCACCCTGGTGGAGGACGTGACTCTGGGCACAGGGCTAATGGATAGAATATGATGACCTTGTACGTAGTATGCACAGGCCCAGGGCTCAGTTACAGCACCCCGAGACCCCAAGAAAGGAAACCCATTCACAGTTCTGCCTACACTCTATCCTGTTAGCTGGAGATAGAGACTTCTTATTTATGGCGGAGTTATTCCTTGTTTTTTTTAAAAAGATTTATTTATTTATTATATATACAGATATACTACTAGACGTCATCATAGATGGTTGTGAGCCACCATGTGGTTGCTGGGAATTGAACTCAGGTCCTCTGGAAGAATAGTCAGTGCTATTAACCTCTGAGCCATCTCTCTAGCCCCCAGAGTTATTCCTTGTACCATGAACACTACTCAGTTAAACTTTGAATTGTATGATATGAAGCTGTGATTTCCTTTGAAGATGGAGTTATTTAAAATGTCCCCATCTCTGTGTTTCTCAGGATTGGTGAGGGAGGGAATGTGGTACTCCAAAGATCACCAGGTTCTGATCCAAGACTAGTAGATAGACCAAGCCCATCTCTCAGACCTGACTCCCCATGGTGCGTCTGCGCACAGCCTGGAGATTTGTTGTGGATGATGGAAGCTGAGAAAGAAAAGGAGCCTTCAGAGGAGAGAGGGCCAACAACTGCCCCCCCCAGTCTTATGTTCCCAAGTTTCACAGGCCTTCCCTTAAGTCAATGCTTACATGCTTTTTGCATTTGAGTATTTCATCAGCTTCTCTTAAGGGCTATATGAGGACTCACTTCCAAGATTTTCCATCCTGCCTGTTGGCCTGTAGGGGCCCCGTCATACCCTCCTGGTATGTTAGCTAAGACCTCTTTTCCTAAAGTTCCTTCCCTAGGAGCCAGCTTCGCACTTAGTCACAAGATGCTGTATTCAGAGAGCTCCTGCATGCTTAATCCTTTGGTCTATAATTCTATCTCATAAATCTATGATTTATGATTGTGTGATTTGTGAGACTGGTTTATTGTCATCCTGCTTCTATTGGCATCTGTAACTGATAAAAATAGCCCCCATATCTATATGTCATAGCTGTGTCTAGCGAGGGAGTCTAAGGCATGAAGACTTTGAAAGGTTCAAAAGGAAATCCTCATTAGAATCGCTATCGCTGCAATGAAGCACCATGGCCAGAAAGCAAGTCAGGAGAAAAGCATTTATTTCGCTTACACTTCTCCATCACTGATCATCACTGAAGGACGTCAGGACAGGAACTCCAGCAGGAAAGGAACCTGGAGGCAGAAGCTGATTTAGAGGCCATGGAGGGATGCTGCTTGCTGACTTGCTCCTCATGGCTTGCTCAGCCTGCTTTTTTATAGAACACAAGTCACGAGCCCAGGGATGGCACCACCCACAACAATCTGAGCCCTCTTGAATCAATCACTTATTAAGAAAATGCCCTACAGCCAGATCTTATGAGAACATTTTCTCAATTGTAAAGGTTCCCTCTTTTCAGATAACTCTAGCTTGTATCAAGTTGACATAAAACTAGCCAGCACACCTGTCAACATCTAGATGCACAGTCTCCTCTCCCCAGGGATCATAAAGCTCCCTTCATATTCCTTCATAGTTTGGGCAATTCAACCCAAACCAACCATTCTAACTCCCATCCTAGACAGCTCTAATCCTTATTGTAAATGTTTTCCTGTAAGAACCTTTCCTAGCCTGTGCTTTTTAAATGTAAAGAGTGTGGCTTCTAAGGTAAGACTTCTAAGACAGATAAGCAGTTTGCTATCTGGTCTACCGGCTGACAGACCCTCAGCATTGCATCTCACCTGATTTTTAGTGTGCTGTGCTATCCAGGCACACAGGGCTTTCAAGAAATTCTTGTGAAGTGATTCAACTGGACAGAGCATCTCTTTGAGAAAAAAACAAAAAACAAAACAAACAAACAAAAAAACATGATTCCATGATTCTTATGTAAACTATAGGCGTGGCTTACACTTTCAGTCTAGGAATAATGTTCATTCTGACTTTTTTAAAATAAATATTTCTATTAATCCTTTGAGGATTTCATATATATCATAATTACCCCTAGCTATATCATAATTACCCCTAGCTATTGCTCTGGTTCCAGCTCCCACCACCATCCAAGTGTCCTTTACCACACACACACACACACACACACACACACACACACACACACACACACACACACATTTAGAAAACTCACCAAGTCCAATTTATACTGTCCATAAACTCACAGGAAGTGGGGCCGTCCAATTTCTTTAAGGCTGACCGTAGCCTTAAAGAAAACCAGCTCTCCTTCCCCAGAAGCCAATAATTGCCAAGAGTACCTTGGCTAAGGCTGGAGGCTCCTAATTTCTTCCCCATAACTTGACTTACTAAGGGCAAGTTTAATTTATGAAAACATTCTTTAAACACATCAGAATCTTTGTAAACTAATGAAGAATAAGACAAGGATCAGATTTTTGTGTTGTGTAAATATTGCTCTTAAAATAAAGCTTTTTAAGGTTTTGAAAAATGAATCAACTCACTTTTAATCTATGACACATGCTCACTCCTGTTTTGTGCAGGGCTCTGTACCCTTTTATTACCAGTTTCTCTGTGAATACAATCAAATCTTTCTTTGCATAATTTTATCTTGATGGATTGATCGTGCTACCCTTAAGAAAACAAGCAATTGGCTTGGAAAATTAGAATGATGTTTTTTACCATTTCATAAACTGTCACACATCCCAAGGGGCACTAGAATATTGGCAAATTCACAACCCATTATTCAAATAGAGTCACTGTTCAGCACACCACATCCTGCATTTATTGCTTTTTCTGACAGAATTGTTCACATGAATTTCATATTTCCCTGTGGCATTCTTTAGTTGTAATCATTTTGTTCCAACCCCATCCTCAAAGTCTATTTGGCTGGGAGAGCAAACATACTGGAGTCTTCAGACACACCCTCAATGCAGAAGAATTAGGCTGTCACATCTAGACATTTGCATCATGGTTTTATTTGTGCTTCTGAATATGTTGTGCCTGCCTCATAAATCTAAGGTGTTTACTGGTTATTCACGACAACTGCACAGCTCTAATGTCACCTCTGCCTAGCTCATCCACAGTTCTCCACAGAGGCTGGATTTGCTGGCACTGTTCCTGCTAAGCTGTACCTACTAATATACTCTGTAAACATTAAGCCTGAATGACCAGAAGTTACATTAATGTAGAAAAGGCAAAAAATGCTTCTTTTGGTTTTTTTGCACTTGCTTTTAATGAGTTCAGTATATTTCCAAGCCCAGCAATGGAAGCATTTTTAAGTAAGTGGCCATCTATATGTGAGTGGCACAGGTGGCAGGATGCTTCTGCTTATTCCAGCCTGGTTAGCAGAGGGGCAAGTCTTAAGGTTTTGTACGTCAGTGTATCAAACATGCTCAGTTCTGACCACGTGATCCCCAGATCATGGTGCTGTTTTAACCGTGGGTATGGACATTATTCCAACCTGGCAAGGATGCTGTGGTGGGGAGTGGGGTGGGGTGTTAATGATGATATTTGCTTCTAGTTTATGCCCAAGTTCTTTACTTCTGATATGTCTCCATGATGGAACTAGCCATAGGCTCTGCTGCCACATACTGAGCCACTTCACATTGATGGACCATCCCCTGAACCACGAGCCAAAGAAATCCTCCTTCTCTCAGGTTGCCTCTAATATTTTGTAACCACCATGAGAAAAATGACAAATACTGGAAGTCTATCATACTGCTTTAGCTATCCCTAGCTCAGGTGTGAAGGTCAAGAGAAACACAGAGCAGCTTTGACCTACTTATAGACATTTGGAAACACTATATACATATATATATATACATATTTACATTGCATTTATTCTAGTGCTGTCCTTTATCGAATTGGAATTGGCTGTAATGTGAGTTCTAGACACATTAAAGGGAGTTCAGCAGAATGAACCACTCTTATTAACACCTAGAAGGAACAGGAAATATTTTTGGTGGTCTCTGGTGTGAAAGGGGCTAACAGAATAATCTGTGAGCAAACCCACCCAGGCATGCCAAAGGTGCCCTAGAAAATAAAGCTGATCTGTTCAGATAGCACCCACAGCTTGTCCTTTAGCAAGAGAACCTTGGTTGAATTCATTCTAATCACTTTGTGGTTATGTAGTCACAGCATGGCTTCCTTTACATTCAGCTTTTGTTCTTAGCCACACATACACACACACACACACACACACACACACACACACACACACACACACACACACACACACCATGCTCCCTAAGCCTTTGCTGTGTGGTTATGTAGTCACAGCATGGCTTCCTTTACATTCAGCTTTTGTTCTTAGCCACACATACACACACACACACACACACACACACACACACACACACACACACACACACACACACACACACACACCATGCTCCCTAAGCCTTTGCTGTGCTGCTTCTGAGTCCTGTACTGACTACGGAGAACACAAGATTCTGCCCCTACCATGGTCACAACTTGCTACCTAACCTTAGGCTAATACTGAAATCTTTATTCTCTGGTTCTTTAATATAAAGGTACTCTTTCACACAATATTTCAAGGATCTACTGAAAAAAAAATACTGTGGATATCCCATAAATTCATACAAGTGTGTTTCACTAGTGTCTGTAACATTGGGCACTGCTGGGCATGTCCTTGAGTCAGCCAGTGTTGGTGAATAAAAAAATGGCTGGATTTAAAAGATAAACCGGTTTGATCGTAAAGGTAGTATCCTCTGTTTAGTAAGGACATTTATATTTGTTTAACTAAAATACTTTATGAGCTGAACAGGATGGTGAGGAGTAGAAGAGAATGATCAAATGAACACTGACCAAATGGAGCTCTGACTCCATCGATGAATAGCTTTTCATTGAGCAGCCAGTATTGCTGAGCCTGTTAAGACACTGGGATTGTGGGGGCTGTGAACAAAAGCGAACCAGAGCTGTGACTTCAGGAAGCCTCCATTTTAGTAGGGAAAGGTATACAATAAACATAACAATCCTGTTAGTGTTGAAGTCTTAACTGTTCAGGCAGGCATAAGGATGCAGGAGGATTGGGTGTTAACATGCTAACCAGGGATATGAGAGGGGGCACCACTGGAAGGGGACATTGGGGTTACCTTGAAGGAGGTGAGAAGTGAGTTATACAGAAGGGTACCTATTCTAGCTGTTTTGAGACCTATACATAGCAAACTCACAATGAGAAATATAACCAATGCAGAGTCTCCCTAGAGAATACCATCAAAAATAATATCAGAAGCACTGAGGCATGTTCTCTCCTCTTGAGAATAGGAGATGTTGAAACAGGGTTCCTTGGGAGTGTGGACTGGGTTCCTTAAGGAATGCATCTCTTATACCACAGTTGTTTGGGAAAGGAGTACTATGCCTTTATTCAGATGAGCAAAGAGCCCAGCCCTGAGTGGAGTGAGGGAGTCACAGCAGAAACACCTGTCCATGCCAAGAGGTGTCAATTTGTCAACGGCAGTGGATCCAGTCTAAGTCTGCACTGTCTCCAGCGCATGCCCTGGTGAAGCCCTCTCCTGGGTTCTTGTCTCCTCAGAGAAAGACTTCAGCTGGTTTAAGCAAAAGCTTACTTAGCAAAGCAAATTACAGTCTGAGAAGAGATTTGAACTCACCCCAAATCCACTGAGTTCTACAATGTGGATTATTTTAGAAGTTTCTATGGGACTCTCCTTCCAGTGATGTCATTCCTAACCTCCCCCTGAATACCAAAATGGAAGTGGCTAGGTAGAAAGGATGGATGGCCTTATGGGGTATGGAACAAGGCTCCCACTTATCAAAGAGAGCTGGTGGAACAGAAACATCCCAGGTTTGTCGGGGGCACCACTGTTGTCAGGGGGATGAAGGTGCCTCCTGCAGAATGTATTCAACACACTTTCTGCTCTGGTAACCCGAGTCATGTGGCTGAAGTCACTGTTTCATAGCGCTCATTCAGCATTCACGGCATCTAGCTACAGAGCCGCAACCTCCCAGAACCACGAGGAAAGTGCAGAGTGAAATCCAGAGCACTTCTCATCAGTGGTGACTCCCATGGGACCATGGGTCTTTCATTTCTGGTTGTCATAATGACCACCACAAGGAAAACGTTGACCTGGGGTTGGTGGGGCCTCCTGAAGAAGAGACTCACAAAGATCTGACTACTGATCCAAACAGGAGAGTCAGGCTGGATGGTGGCGATGGCTCCTGCTCCTTCTTTCTCTGTGTGCCACCTTCCTGCTCTTGTTCTTTCTAGTTCTCCATGGACGTTAGCCCAATGGGAGGATGCTCTCAGCTCTGGGGGGCTCTTCCCTATAGAAATTCGGCAATGAAATGGTACCCTTATCATTTAGATTAATGGTATTGAGTGAGAACCCGCTGGCGCCAGCCCTGGTGTTGACATCATTCCCATTTCTCTCTGGGGAAAGAGGTTCCCTTTCTCTTCACATAGTCCTCTTGGCAGCATGAGGATATAGGTGGTAACTGTGCCTGTTTACTGACCAAGACCAAGAGATGTCAAAGATGTCCCCATTGTCACATGACAAAGTACTATAATGTGATGATAGTGCTCTTATTTAGTTGTTAGCTGCAGGAGACTCACATATGGCAATTCATAGTTTCTCCTTGCTGGCCAATAGGTTCCTCACATAGCCTGTGTCTCATGGGAAAGTATTTTAGATATTTTGTAGACATACAGTATGTCCTGCCATACTGGCCAGGATAAGAAGGGGTCCCAGGATGCATTTTAGCATAACTCTTTCTTGTACTGAAATCAAAAACGTTCAAAACAAAAGGGTAGATATATTAACAAAACCCCTGTGAGTTACATCCCAATCCCCAGATTCTTGTTATTTCTTACCCCATGTAGGATTATTTTTATAGAACTATGCCTTCTAGCCCGGAAGCAGTATGCCAAATCAATTTTTTAAATGATGAACTATTTTTGGACTCCATGGGGCCTGCAACCATTTATTACAAGCATTGGTGGCCCCCAGAGGAAGTCTAAAATTGGGGACTTGAGCCTCTGGCAGGAGATGTGGCCTGGATGGCTGAAGCTCATCTGTTTACTGCCTCAGTCTAGGAAGCTTAGTGTCCTGTCCTGCTGTCATAGTGATTACTGTTCTGTGATAGCTTGTGATTCAAAATAAGAATTTTTAGTGTTTTGAGTTGAACAGACAACTTGGGATTGGAATTCCAAGCAGCTCCACTAGCAAGGCTATAGCAGGCCCGGGAGAGAGCTGGGGCTTCAGATGCTTCTCCAACACTAGCCCCTAACGTGGTGTAGTCAAGTCAACCTCAGCAGGCCAATGGGCACGGACACAAAGTTGCACTCACGCAGTCTCTTTGCTGGGTCAGCTTTGTAGTATGTAAAGGCCTAGGTGTTGTAGAATTAGTTTAAGGTGTGTTACTTTTATTTGTGCTGCATTTGTTTGACTCTGTGGAGCTGTGTTACTGCGCCTGTCTAACACACCCGATGGTCTAATGAAGAGCTGAATGGCCAGTAATGAGGCAGAAGAAAGGATGGCTGGGGCTGGCGAGCAGAGAGAATGTGCAGTAGGAGAACTCTGGGAGGAGCAAGAAGAGTCATCAAAGAGTCAGAGAAGGAGGCAGATGCTAGGGGCAGCCACACAGACACACAGTCCTACAGACACACAGTCATACAGACACACAGTCATACAGACACACAGATACACAGACACACAGTCACACAGACACACAGTCACACAGACACACAGTCACACAGACACACAGTCACACAGACACACAGTCACACAGACACACAGTCCTACAGACACACAGTCATACAGACACACAGTCACACAGACACACAGATACACAGTCACACAGACACACAGATACACAGACACACATATACACAGACACACAGATACACAGTCACACAGACACACAGACACACAGCCATACAGACACACAGTCACACAATCATACAGTCACACAGTCATACAGTCATACAGACACACAGTCACACAGACACACAGTCACACAGACACACAGATACACAGTCACACAGACACACAGTCCTACAGACACAGTCATACAAACACACAGATACACAGACACACAGTCACACAGATACACAGTCACACAGACACACAGATACACAGTCACACAGACACACAGTCACACAGACACA
>PVIH01015553.1:15679-49262 GCA_004025045.1 Sigmodon hispidus | reverse complement strand
CTATAGTTCTCTAACATGACATCTCTGTACAAAGCCCTTTGTTCCAAATCTAGATATGCCCATTCCTCTTGAGAGAAATCTATGGCCACATCCTCAAATGTCAATATGCCCTGTTATGAAAGATAATGGTTGTATCATGTTCCTAGGCAAAAAAATCTTTCCTTCACCTAAGATATCACAAGAAAAGTAAAGAAATTTATCTGTTTTTATGTTAGCATTATTTTTAAAATATATTCTGAATTATAGTTTATAATAACAAAGTTTATCCTTGAAATCTGAAAGTTCAAATGCCATGAGAGTAATATAGTTTTAGATTTATTGGCTGCAATGAGATGTGTTGTTGTAGACAAAGTCAGTGTGAATAACAAGCCAAAGCCTTCTATTCCTAACCAAAAATGGTTGTTGGTGTAACAGTTGGCTGGAAAGTTATGAACTGTGCCAATACATCCATAGCTGGATACACTCCCAAGATGACATGGTGGAGCAATAGGCAGAACTGCCATATTCAATGAAGAAGCAGAGTTTTTCTAGTCCATGGCTCCAGTGACATTAGTGGGAAAAACCAGGAAAGAACTGACTCCTATACCCATACATTGACACTATATGTGCAGTGAGCTTGGGAGGGATTTGCTGCTAAGCCTTTATTATATGCTGAGAACACTATGGACAAACAGATAAGCAACAAGTGCAGGCAGTAGATTGAGTAGATGATGAAGGCCATGCTGTTCTGAAGTTGACTCTCTGAAGCTTTAGTATTCCATATATACATCAAGGAAACCAGAAGAATGTGAGCAATAATGTTCAGCACAACATTTTTCTCCTTGTATTATTATTAAAGGGTTTAATGCTGATTTCTGATATCAAAAATGACCTTTTATTCTGATATTATAAATAACTTTTAAGGCATATCTTACTCTTGTTACTTTGTCAATTCAAAGTTTCTAAAACAAATGGGACATTTATAAATAATATTTATAAATAATACAGTTGTTGTTCTTGTTTTCTCTATAAATTAGTAATCAACACTATATGTTGAAAAAACAAAACTTGTCCTAGCGTAAGTAGTTTTTGAATGCTCAATCCTAAGTGGGACAGCTTTGTTACTTTCAAAATACAGGAAATATTGCAAAGGAGGTATTATAAAATATATCAGAGCCAGAGGGATTGGAAGGGTAATTTTAAATTCAGTGTTCTGGATATAAGACTTCCACGTTCTAGATATGAGATAATATGAACTAAAACAGATGTGTATAGCTTGACAATTTTTGTAGCTAATAAAAAATCTTCATTGTTCTTTTCTGGAGAGAAGACATATTTACAAGGCCACAAAATACTTTGAGAATTAATTGACCTTAAATGGTTGACTGTAGAGCAGAAGTAATTTTCTTCAATGTAGTAGTCACTAGTAAATTGGAGGTGCTAGAGTAAATAGTACCATAACTAATTTCTTTTTTTCTTTTCTTGATTTTTTATTATTAATAAAATCATTTATTTATCCATGTATCCCCTTGTTCAAGTGCCCTACCCCTCCAAGTCACTCTTCTCCCAATCTCCTTATCTCTTCCCCAGCAAGGACAGTAGGTCTCAAGGTCCCAAAGTGGCTTAGTTCAGCATCCACTCCCAAAAGCCTTTTAAATTTTAGTGTATCTCACACAAAAAATAACAGTAACATGTTGGTTAAAAACAAATCAATTAGGTTTTGTATTTCTCTTTTTTTATGTAAGTTCAGTGGTTTTATGGTTTTTTTTTCATTAAAAGGGGGCTTTATTTCCTAAAAAAAAATAATGTGAAATAGAGTGACAAGAAAAAAATTACATCACAATGCCATTGTGTAGAATAAACAGTGTCGAGTCAAATGAACAGCAGAAGACTACATGAAATATAATCTTCAGATTCCAAGTTTTTTAGTGATTGTGGTTTGCAGCTTGAGTGGCTGAATTGGATAATACATATTCAAGAAGTAAACTCCAGATATGTACATCCAAACAGTAGAAACAATAGGTATCCTTCCAAACAGATTCTCAAAGCCAAATACACACTAAAATCAATACCAGGCATATATACAACAAAAACAAAACTACAAGGTATATCCTTGATTAACATAGACTCAAAAGTACTAAACAATATACCTAAAAACTGTTCAGATCTTTAGAATAAAGGTAATATGTACATATCTTATATATGGATACCTTTTCATTTTCTATGAAGACATGATGCTTTATTATAAAATACATGGTGAATGTGAATATTTTCTTTTGTCTTAGCCATCTGACAGACTTAAGGTGTTATCTCAAAATTGTTTTGATTTACATTTCTTTGATGTCTAAAGAAGTTGAACAATTTGTAAATTGTCTTTCAGCCATTTGTAACTCCTTTGTTGAGAATTTCCATTTTAGCTCTGAACCCCATTTTTTAAAATTGGAATATTTGGGGGTTTTGCCTCTTGTAACTTAAGATTTCTATATACTTTAGGGATCAGTGTAAGGATTTCTGGCATGTAGCAACCATGTGGTAAATGGGCTAGTCTCATAACCCAACTTGGTGCAGGATGAGATAAGAATTCCTGGCTTGTAGTGGCCACATGGTCAATCCAACAAGGTAATCTCAGAACATGCTGTGCATGAAGAGCATTCATGTAAATGTGTGCCCAAACATTCTCTTAAAAAGAGCTGCTACATGAAAGTTGGTCTCTCTCTTCTGCTTCTCTTCCTCATATCTGCTTGACAACTTCCCTGTTAAACACAAGTGTGATATCTGGTAATGTGTGTCTAATTTCACACACAAAACCAACAATCAGACCTCTGTCAGATGTAGGTTTGATAAACATCTTTTCCTATTCTGTAGGCTGTTCTTTTGCCTTATTGACTGTGTCCTTGCCTTCCAGAAGGGTCTCAGTTTCAGGAGGTCCCATTTATTTATTTTTGTTCTTATGTCAGTGCTACTGGTGTTATATTAAGAAGTGTTCACTTGTGCCAGTGCATGGAATGGTATTTCCCACTTGCATTTCTTTCAAGATCACTGTAGCTGGGTTTATGTTGAGGTCTTTGATCCATTTGCATTTGAGACTTTTGCAGGTTTATTTTTGCATTCTTCTATATACTACCATCCAGTCTTGCTGGCACAATTTATTGAAATACTTTTATATTCCCATAGTATATTTTTATTTCATTTTGCAAAAGTCAGGTGTTCATTAGTATGTAGATTAAGGTTGGAGACTTTGATTTGATTCTATTAATCCACAAGTCAGTTTTTATGCCAGTACCAGGCTGTTTTTATTACTGAGGCTCTATAGTATATTTTGAAGTCCGGATGGTGAAGCCTCCTGTAATTCTTTTGTTGGATACGATTGTTTTGTTATGTCTGGTTTTCCCCTTATTCTTGTGTATCAGGGTGATTGTGACCTCATAAATATAGTTTGCCCTACAGCCTACACAATGGGAAAAGATTTTCACCAACCCTACAAGTGATAGAGGACTGATCTCTAAGATATATAAAGAACTGAAGAATCTAGAACCCAAAACCTTGAATAACCCAATCAAAAAATGGGGTTCAGATCTAAAAAGGGAATTCTCAGCAGAAGAATTATGAATGGCTGAAAGGTACCTGAAAAAGTGCTTATCATCTTTAGTCATCAGAGAAATGTAAATCAAAACAACTTTGAGATACCACCTGACACCTGTCAGATTGGCTAAGATAAAAGGCACAGATGACAGCCTATGCTGGAGAGGGTGCAGAGCAAGGGAAACACTCCTCCATTGTTGGTGGGAGTGTAAGCTTGTTCAGCCACTCTGGATTGCAGTACGGCAGTTTCTCAGAAAATTGAAAATCAATCTCCCCAAAGATCCAGCAATACCACTTATGGGTGTATACTCTAGAGATGCATAGTCACACTCCAATGGCATTAGCTCAACTATGTTCATAGCAGCATTATTTGTAATAGTAAGAATCTGGAAACAACCTAGATGCCCCTCAACTGAAGAATGGATTAACAAACTGTGGTACATCTACACAATGGAGTACTACTCAGCAGTAAGAAAAAATGATATCCTAAAATTTGCAGGCAAATGCATGGATTTGGAGAATATCCTACTGAGCGAGGTATCACAAACCCAGAAAGATAAGCAGGGATGTACTCACTCATTAGTGGACTCTAAACAAACAAATGAAAAAAAAAGCATAGCATTCCCAAGCTGCAAACCACAACTACTGAACAGCTTGGGATCAGAAACACCTTGGACTGACTCCTTTGATCCCACTCCCTCTAGAGGAACACCTTACTCAGTCTTTTTGTTTGGGGGAGAAAATTGGATTTGCCAGGAATGGAGGCTGAACTAAGCAGTATTGGGACCTTGGGATCTTGGGACCGCCTGCCCATGGGGGAGATGGGAAGATGTGGAGAAGAGAGAATGACCTGATGTGCTCGGAGGGGGAAAGGACCTTGAATAAGGAAATACAAGGATAGAAAATGTGACTTCTTTATTCATAATAATAAAAAAAGAAGAAGAAATAAAAACAAACTAACACTATAAGAATGAAGCACAGGAAAAGTGCCCTTCATCCTGGTCTGTGGATGGCATCACACACTTGCCTGACATGGAATGAGAGCAAATGCTGGGAGTGTGTTGGCACTGAGAAGGTAGACACAATGTGTGTCTATTCACTGCAAGAGCTAGACACAATATATAGAGAAATGTCAATTATAAAATAATGGTTTTTGTATGACAAATTGATAACTATAATATATGCATATATATATATATAAAGTATATCAACTAATATTGTCATGTTTGAAAAGAAAATTTAAAGTCATTTGATTTTTTCATAAACAGCGTCATTTCAGAACTATTGTTTGTGACTGCCAAGAGTTTTTATCATCTTGGATGAAATTTGTGTGACTGATAGAGTAAACAATAGTATTGTATACTAAAAAAATAACTCACATAAAAAATAATTATAATAAATAACTCAATCAACAATTTTGAATGTTTTTCTCAATGTTAAATTTAAACATTACACTTACGTTTTATAATATAAAATAAATAAATCACTTGCATGAAAATTTCATTTTCCTATGTATGGCTGGATCTAAGAGAAGTGGGTAAAGGTTTAGAAAAGCTTCATAATCAACTTAGAACTTAAATAAATGCCTGATTATAAACAATAATGAAAACATAAGGCTATATAAAAAGTAAAGTAATCACCACTACAAATTTAAAACAAACACAGCCAGATTAAATAATTGTATTAGAAGCCATAACTAAAAAAATTGTTGCCAATAGTTCTGAGTGTATTTTGTAAAATGAAATTTTCTTTTTTCCAAAACTTTTGTTTTTGTGTTTCTTTGGCTGTACTGGATAATATATGTTCAAGATATGTACATTCAAACATTAGAAACATAGGTGCCCTTCCAAACAGCTTCTCAAAGCCAAGCCCACACTAAAGTCAATACCAGGCACATATACAACAAAAACAAAACTAAAAGCTATATCCCTCATAATCATAGACTCACAAGAACTAAACAATATACCTAAAAACTATTCAAATCTTTAGAATAAAGATAATATGTACATATCTTATATATTGATACCTGTTGATTTTCTATGAATATAAGATGCTTTATTATAAAAGATATGGTGAATGTGAATATTCATTACATTACAATACAATATATCTGTGACATTTCTGTGTCTCCTAATATTATGTCATGACTTTAGCATTTTTAAATTTTTCTTCCTATTTTAATATGATTTCTGTTAATGTATTTACATTTTCTCATTCCTTCTCTATGTATTACATTTGTATATATACATATAAATTATGGCTTCCAATTAAACATTTTTATGAAATTTTTGATCATACATCAGCTATACCTCTCTGTCTCTATCTGTTTTATTTGGGTTATTCAGAAGTCTCTTTGCTTTTATATTTTGTTTTATTAAAGTAAAGTTCACTTTACTTTTATACAATTATATAAACAATTGTATTATGTTTATCATGTGCTATATAATATTGTATTTATTGTACTACTTTGTTTTTATTATGTTTTATTATTATCCCTTAGAATCATTTTTGGTTTCTAACCAGAGACATCAAGAGGGAAATTTGTGGGGTTTGGCTTTGAAAAGGAGCTTGAACCAGCAATTTTTGTAGTATGCTGTTTGTGCTGCTGCAGGAAGCCGAGCACAGAACATAACTGAGCTGGGAAAACAGGTCATGAATGTTTTTAGTGCACCCAGAGAAAGCATCTTTCCAATTTGAAAAGGTCTATATTAGAGAGAAGGACTGAAGCCTTGAAATTCAGACCTCTATCCAGAGCAGAGTCAGAGATACAGCAGACCCCTTGCTCAAAAGCGACAGGATATACACAAACCCTCTTGTCACAACTGACTAGGAGCGGCCTAATTGTGAACCACTGAAAACATGGGCAGACGCCAATGCAAAAACACATATAAAAGTATAAAAAACAACAAGGCAACTCCAGAAGAATCGGGTGGTTCTACAGCTACAAGACCTGAACAGAGCAATGAAGAGAAGCAGAAGGAAACAACACCAAAAAGACCTTTATGAAGATAATTGAAGCCTTCAAAGAAGATATAAAAAATTCACTTAAGGAAATAGAAGAAAATACAAACAAAAAATTGGAAGAGATGAACAAACCCTTAAAAGAAAACCAAAAAAGGTAAACCAAGAAATGAAAGAAATATTCCAAGAACTAAAAACTGAAATAGAAGCAACAAAAAAGGCAAAAATGAGGGAATGATAGAAATAGAAAATCTAAAGACAAGAGCTAAATTACAGATACAAGCATAACAAACAGAATCCAACAAATGGAACAAAGAATGTCTAAAGTGGAAGACTCAGTAGCAGAAATAGATACATAAGTCAAAGAAAATACTGAAACCAAAAAAGCCATAACTTGTAGCGGGAAATCTGAAGCTACACACACACAAAAAAAAAAAAACCGCGCCAGAGTGCTGAGCTGGACAGAGTCGTTTGACTGGGGGAAATGACAAAAGAGCACCGCACTGTAAGCAGACAGGCATCGCTGGACAAGTGACGTGGGAGGAAGGACTGGCTGGCTGGGACTGCTCTCGCTCTACTGTGCAGATCGTACCACAGATCACTCCTGCTCTGCACGGTTAGGATTGCTCTGGCTCTCCAGGGTTGGGACTGCTCCTGCTCACTGCAGCGTGGATCATTCGTGTTCTCCAAGGTCCTGCTCTCCACTTCTCCATCCTTCTCCTACTTTTTCTCCTTCTCCTCTGGAACAATCCCTGTTATGTAAGTAACTTTTAAATAAAAATCCTTAGTTAGCATATATTTCTTGGTGGTGCCGACTCCATGGAACCCGGCTGGGTTCCTCAGCCTCTGAGTGAGCAGCTATTTTGGTTTTGAGACTTGCTCCCAGCCACGCACAGATCTGTGCTCAGAAACAAAGGCTGCATGAGGAATCCCTTAAGGCTGCACGAGCAATCCCTTCGGGAACCTTTACTGCCACTGCTGATCGCAATTGCGACATCTGCTGGCCATAAGTCCTCATTACATCTGAGTAAGGTAATTTTTTTTTCTTTTTTTTTTTCAAAATGTCTGACCAAATAAATGTTCAGAATTTTACCCATTTTTTTCACAATGGTTATAGAGGATTATTTTCGGGATTATGCATTTGGAGGCTATCTCAACCCAGGAGTTTTTTTACTTTTTTGTGTGATAATATACTTTTTACCTACCTATTTTAAAGGATCCCAGCATAGAGATGAACATATTCCCCATAGGGGGTATGAGGCTAAGATGTGTGACATGGATGAACATATTAAGACAATTAAGAATATCATTGCCTCCATAGAGGAGAGGTCTACATTGATTAGAGAGGAATATAGAGCTTATATTGATGAAAATTTAGGAAACTGGATCAGAAAGTACTAGAACGTGTAGATGTGGGGAATGAGAGAATATTCCACTCTATAAAATTGTTGGAGAGGTCATTTATAGAGGACTTTAAAACACTGGAAAAGAGACTCATTCTTGAGGGAGGTTGGACAAAACTGGATTTGGCCAGGAGTGGTGACTGACCCAAACATTATTGGATCAGTGGGACCATAGGACTGTCTGCTCCCTGCCCAGCGAAGGGATGGGGAGTTGCAGAGAAGAGAAATGTCAAGATGTGTTGGGAGGGGGAAGGGACCTTGAATGAGGATATACAGAGATGGGAAAAAAAAATTTCAGAGGGAAAGCTGAACACATAGTAAATATATGTGTAGCAATCTTATTTGCATTACCACCCTTGATATGCCATGCTTATGATTCTTATCATGTTCATAGTTATTGTTAACTTTTCCTCATTTTAAATTCATGTTACTTTTTTTGTTAAATATAAAATAAAGAGAAAAAAAAAAACCACTGGAAAAGACCATTACTGCTAGGTTACAAGATCATGAGGGTCGTATGGAGATTTTAGAAAAGTATTTTGAGGCAACATCTGCTCAAGACAACCCAGAGCCCCCTCTTAAAAGATGCTGCAGTAGGGAAGGTGCCCCACCTAGAGTGGTTACAATGAGGGGACTACCCCCTACTACTCCAACTCTATTCCCAGTTGTGGCAGAAACCAAAAAACCACAATCACATGGAAGGGCTTCAGACAACGTGGGATATACTTATGAACCTATCCACATGAAGGATCTAAAAACAATAAAGGAAGCCATAGTGACATATGGCGTACAATCGTCTTTTGTGAAGCAATACATAAATTCATGGTCAGCACAGTATCAGGTAATTCCTGATGACTGGAAGAATTTGGAAACCACAGTGTTGAATGATAGTCAAAGCTTGCAGTGGAGGAATTGGTTTAGGGAAGAGGCTAAAGCCTTGGAATCTCGAGATCAAACTGGGAATGTTACCATCTCCAAGGACCAAATCCTTGAGGAAGGCCCAGTTTGCTGATGTATCAATTCAGGCTACTTCTGAGGACCATGCTCTGTTGCTGTGCCATATTGCTGCCTTAAATGCTTGGGAAAGGGTTTTAGACCCAGGACAGAGAATTGAGTCATATACTCAGATTAAACAAGGTCCAAAGGAGTCTTATACAGACTTTTTACAGAGGTTGACTCAGGCTGTAAATAGAGCAGTGTCAGATTCAGAAGTTCAGAAACAATTGATACTCTCTTTGACCTTTGATAATGCTAATATGACATGAAAGAAATTGATCATGCCATTAAAGATCAAAGGTGCACCCATAGAAGATGGATTCAACTTGCAATTAATGTTGGAGAACTCTGATGAAGAGAATTGGGTAGGACAAGCCATAGCTAATGTTAAGGTGAGAAATCAAAACATTATTTGTTTCAATTGTGGTAAGCCAGGCCATATAAAGAATTGTAGGCAAGACATATATGGGAATTATCCTAATCCCAGGAGTGACTTAAACAGAAGGCCACTACCTCTTGGACTATGTAGGAGACGTAACAAAGGCAGACATTGGACAAATGAGTGTAGATCTGTAAGAGACATAGATGGTAAGCTTTTAACATCGGGAAACGCAACTCGGGGCTTCCCCCAGGAAGCCCCCAAGAGTCAGACCTCCAGGCCAAAAAAGGTTCAGTCATATCTAGTCACAGTGGAAGAGCAGTTTCCTCAGGACAAGTAACAAATCCCAAGCCTGAAACAGTAGACCATGTAGCCATAGACAATAGATCGCCTTTACAGGAGAAATTGATGGTATCCAGTAAACCAATAAAACGCATATTTTGGCAGACCTCCATAAATGAGCAAAGACCAAAGTTGACAATAAGAATAGACAACATTTTTAGGCAAGGCTTAGTCAACACATGAGCCGATGTTTTGATCATAACTCCAAAGGCATGGCACCCCAGATGGCCTCTGAAGGAGGTAGACATTCAATTTTTAGGTATTGGGACATTGTCTCAGGTCAAACAGAGTGTGAGATGGCTCGAATGCATAGGACCAGAAGGACAGAGAGGAAGATTGAAGCCATACATGGCCAACATAGCAGTGAACTTATGGGGTTGTGACCTACTACAAAAATGGAACACTCAAATTAAGATCCCTCCAGGCTTAAATATCAACCAAAGACCCAATCATGGACTTGAAAGCAATACCTCAAGAGGCTATGTAAAACAGCCACCGGTTATTCAGGTTGCACAACAATGCAGTCTCAAAGTTGCAGGCACCCCAAAGACACTAACAGCCCTGCCTTTGAAATGGTTGACAGACAAACCGATTTGGGTCCAACAATGGCCTTTGACAGAGGAGAAATTTCTAGCCCTAGAACAACTGGTACAGGAGCAGTTACAAGCTCAGCATGTTGAAAAATCAACCAGCTCATGGAATTCCCCCGTATTTGTGGTCAAAAAGAAAGCTGGGAAATGGAGAATGGTGACAGATTTAAGAGCAATTAATAAGGTGATCCAGCCCATGGGCACCTTACAGTCTGGTATACCTTTACCTTCTTTGCTACCTAAAGGATGGCCTATTGTAGTTATTGATCTGAAGGACTGTTTTTTTACCATACCTCTACAAGAACAAGATAAAGAGAAGTTCGCAGTTCGCTTTCACTGTACCTACTTTCTTTAAAAAAAAAAAAAAAAAAAAAAAAAAACTTTATTCATTTATTTATTTGCCTTGGTGTTTGCCTGGAACTGGAACTACAGACAGTTGTTAGCTGCCATGTGGGTGCTGGGAATTGAACTCAGGACCTCTGGAAGAGCAGACGGTGCTCTTAACCACTGAGCCATCTCTCCAGCCCCACTGTACCTACTTTCAATAATGCCCACCCAGTAAAAAGGTACCAATGGAGGGTCCTTCCACAAGGGATGTTGAATAGCCCCACCCTATGCCAATATTTTGTCTGACAACCATTAGAAGTGATATGCAAACAATTCCCACAATCTATCATTTACCACTATATGGATGATATATTGTTAGCGGACCCAAACATAAACACCTTAGAAAGACTGAAGAAGTAAAGAAGGTGTTGCCTGATTGGGGACTTCACATTGCCCCTGAAAAGATACAAAGAGAGGATTCATTCAGTTATTTGGGATATAAAATAGGCTTGCAAACAATTAGACATCAGAAGGTACAACTTAAGAGGGACAGATTAAGGACACTTAATGATTTTTCAGAAACTATTAGGGGATATTGCCCACATACGAACAATTATTGGAATTAAAAACTATGAACTGGTTCATTTGTTCAAAACTTTAGATGGCAATAAGGATCTGAACAGTCCCAGGGAATTCTCTGCTGAAGCTGAGAAAGAATTAGCATTGGTGGAAAAGAGATTACAAGAAGCACATGTTAATCATATAGACCCAGACCTTGACTGCATCCTGATTATTTTGCCTTCTGAATATTCCCCTACAGAAGTCATAATGCAAAGAGAAAATATTATATTAGAATGGATATTTCTGCCACATAGACCAAATAAAAAACTGAAAACATACATTGAAAAGATTTCAGATCTGATCTTCAAAGGAAAAGTCAGGCTTCGACAATTGACTGGAAAGGATCCAGCAGAAATTGTTGTACATTTGACCAATGAGGTAATTGATCGATTATGGGCAGACAATGAACCTTGGCAAAAGGCCTGTAGTGATTTTCTGGGGGAGATTAATAATAAATATCCTCGAAGCAAAAGGATTCAGTTTATAGAGAAAACTAATTGGATTTTCCCCCATGTGGTACAGGATAAACTTATTTCTGGAGCTCCTACATTTTTTACTGATGCAAATAAAACAGGAAAGGCTGGTTATAAATCAGAAAACTTCAGTAAGGTGACACAGAGTCCTTATGATTCTGTTCAGAAGGCAGAACTGTATGCCATTATTATGGTGTTATTGGATTTTACCTGACCTCTTAACCTGATAACTGACTTTCATTATGCAGAAGAAGTTGTATTTCATATTGAAACTGCTGACTTTATTCCTGATGATACAGAATTAACCTTTTTGTTTGTACAGCTACAGGATATCATCAGAAATAGAACACATCCTATGTATATTACACATATCAGGGCTCATTCAGGCCTTCCTGGCCCTTTAGCACAGGGTAATGATGAGATTGATCGGTTATTGATAGGGAATGTGGTAGAAGCCTCAGAGTTTCACAAGAAGCATCATGTCAATAGCAAGGGATTAAAGAAGAGTTTTCCCATCACCTGGCATCAAGCCAAGAAAATTTTGCGAAAGTGTGACAAATGTTCCCTTTACAATCAACCATCCTTACCTGCTTGGAGTAATCCTAAGGGTACAAGGAGCAATGAGATTTGGCAGATGGATGTGTTTCACTTCCCAGGATTTGTTAAGATGAAATATGTTCATCATACCATTGACACCTACTCAGGAATGCAGTGGGCTACCGCCCTGAGTTCTGAAAATGCTAATGCAGTACTCACTCATCTTCTGGAACCCATGGCCATATTGGGAATTCCTGATCAAATTAAGACTGACAATGTTCCAGCATATGTTTCCCAGAAAATGAAGCAGATTTTTGGATATTATGAGATAAAGCACCTTACTGGGATACCACACAATCTCACTGGACTAGTGGTTGTGGAAAGATCCCATCGCACCTTGAAAGAGATGTTTCATAAACAGAAAGGTGGTATGAAAAAACCTAGGGAGAGATTACATAGTGCCTTGTTGACACTAAACTTTCTTAATGCTGATGAGAAAGGAACTTCAGCTGCAGAGAAACACTGAGTAATAGAAAGGACTTCTGAGTTGAATCAACCTGTTTATTTCAAGGATGTACTAACTTAAGAATGGAAGCCAGGGCATGTGCTTCGTTGGGGTAGGTTTTTTGCTTTTGTTTCCACAGGAAAAGAGAAAATATGGGTACCAACAAGATTGATAAAGAACCGATTCGAAAAGAAGAACCCTCCTGAGGAAAAGGAGTAATAGCTCATATGCCGATAAGACAATTGGATATGTGGTAAGTAACATTCATTTAATTGAGGGGGGCAGGGTTTTAATTTTGTTTTTACAGAAGAATGGATACAATCCTCTTCACAAAGCTAAAAGGATGCTGAATGCTCAGACTTCTGAAACATTATAAGGACTACAGGGGATTACAAGGATGCCTGACACTGACAGGCACTAAGGGTAATTTCTCTATTCTCACAACTGTACATCTATATCTAATGATTATGTATTTATGTATATATATAAAGGAGGTCCTAGTTTGATAACAAAAAAGGCTGGCTTTGGGGGTGGAGCAAGTGGCTTTCTCCCTCTCTAAACCCAAGTGTATTGGTAAATAAAAACTTAGAGACTCTGTCTCACATCAGAAAAGCCACCTGAGGTGAGACAGAAAATAGATGAAATATATAAGGACCAATATTATCTCACTTTTGTTTTAAATCTTAAATCTTACTTCTTTCGACTTTTCCTACTCTCTTAATCTAAAAATCTTGTCTGCACACAATTCTTTCTGATGGTTCAATATCTTCAGTTAATAGTATTCATTGGGTTCCCCACTATAAAAAAACAATTTCTCCTACCAGCATTCTCCAAGGCATCCAGAAGGAAGATGGGGCCCCCATCAAAAAAAAAAAGCAGAAAATGAAAGACCTTTGAGACAGAGAAAGAAGGAACCTGCTGTATGTCACTCAGTGACCACCTTTGAGATATAGACCAATCAGGACAGTTGTAAGATAGTTTCATATCATATCTTTAACAAGAATTTCAGATGGACTCACTCAGTATGATGAGAATGGTTATAGACATTTGTGGAATCGTTATATATGTTTACAGTTACTTCATTAGGACTTAACCATTGTTTAGTTTACAGGACCCCACAGAGATACCGTCGCCCACAGGCCAGCATGAAGCAACTTAATGAAAGAACTACATCCCTTTCCCAATAAGTTGGTCATCCAAGGGAGGGTTATGGCCAATTATCATTTTGATATGATGGTTATAAGTTAATCTTGGGTAGAGGATAGAATGATATTATAGATGTAGGAATTTCAAAAAAAAAAAGAGAATGAGAAAGAAGGAAAAGAGAATAGATAGGAGATCATTATACTTGCAAACAACTATTAACCAAAGGATATATGAGAAATGAATCGCCATGGTACAAATGTTTGTATATAGATACAAATGGGAAATCAATGTATATATTTGATTGAGATAATACATATATTGCTACAAAGTAGAATGTATAATTGCCTTAATTTGCACGTGTCTACCTCTGTTTAAAATATTTTGCATGTTGATGTGTATTAAGTACATTGCCGTTTCCATGATGCAATTTCTACCTCTAATTATTTATGCTAGTCATAATAATTTAGTCATCATAATAATAATTTGTTGTAACATATACACAAGTTGTTTTATATAACTCTGTTTAGATATTTTGTATAATAATATATAGTTAAGATATTGTTGTCTTTTGATACAAAATGTGTATTTTGGTCAATATTCATAAGATTGTTATACTTGAAATTATTATGGAGGAGCTGTACACTCATTTTGGAGTACCTATTTTTACAATGTTAGCTTCACTTTCTTGGTTGATTGGGATTGCAGATTATGGTTACTCAGATTTGCCACCTAATAGTCAGGGTACTCAGGCTTTTCGGAAACATGTTAGAATATACCAGGTAGATAGGCGTCTTCAACCACTTCATAGACAGAGAGAATATGGCATTCAAGATTTTTTTATCTTGAATTTTCCCTTGAGAGACATGACAACTCCTGGCATGACCGTTCCTTTCTCAAGGTGGTGTTGAGCATCACGGACATCTTGCAAAGAAATTGTCTTATTTGGCAAACAATGGCCTGAGGGTCAAAGAACGGCACTTACCCTGACTGCTGTCAGCATGCTCACTATCCGAAATGGATGAGCAGGATGAAGGATAGAGACTGCTGAAGCCTGCCTAGACAGGATAAGACGGTCCTACCAAAAAGTACCCTGCTTCTATGGAGACTTGTCAGATATCATAGGCCCGTAGCTATGTTCCTGTTGTACAGAGAAGTGGTAGAGGACTGTCCAGGTAGTTAACTGTCTTTATCTTCTCCTAAATTTTGGAAGTTACTTCATCATGCTTCCAACATCAGGTATATATTTTCCTTCTCAGGTCTTGATGGTGTTGAAGACTGGATTGTTGAGATTGTTACTACTTCACATCTCAGCAGGGACACTCAGGTGTTAGAACTTTATTGTTCAAGATAAACAGCATTGAAGCAATCCCTGTGCATTTCCTCGTATCAACATTTTAGACATTAAATTGCACCTTGTATTTGTTGTTTGTTAGTGGTAGGTTGACCTCACTTATGTTAGTGCCTTTCTCTTCCCCAGACACTGCCTTATGATGATCCCTATAGTGTGTAGTTTTATATTTAGTTTAGAACCCTCTTATTTAGACAGAAGGGGGAGATGTAGCAGGAAATCTGAAGCTAAGCAAAAAAAAAAAAAAAAAAAAAAAAAAAACGTGCCCAAGTGCTGAGCCAGGCAGAGTCGGTCGACTGGGGGAAACGACAAAAGAGTTGCCGCGCCTGAAGTGTACGTGCGTCACTGGATAAGTGACATGGGAGTAAGGACCGGCCGGCTGGTACTGCTCTCGCTCTGCTGTGCAGATCATTCCACAGATCGCTCCTGCTCTGCATGGTTAGGATTGCCCCAGCTCTCCACGGTTGGGACTGCTCCTGCTCACTGCAGCGTGGATGGTTCGTGCTCTCCAAGGTCCTGCTCTCTGCTTCTCCATCCTTCTCCTACTTTTCCTCCTCCTCCCCTGGAACAATCCCTGTAATGTAAGTAACTTTTAAATAAAAATAAAAATCCTTAGTTAGCATATATTTCTTGGTGTGTTAGTCCACAATAATAACTTGAGAATAATAGGAATAGAAGGAGGAGAAGAATACCAATTCAAAGGCACAATAATGTATTCAATAAAATCATTGAAGAAAACTTTCATAACTTAAAGAAGGAAAGTCTATAAAGAAACAAAAAGCTTGCAGAACACCAAATAGATATGACCCCCAAAAACGTTACCTCGCCACATAATAATGAAGCCACAAAACATACAGGACAAACAAAAAACTTTAAGAGTTGCAAAAGGAAAGATCCAACTTACTTATAAAGGCAGACCCATCAGAATAACACCTGAATATTCAAAGGAAACAATGAAATTTAAAAGGGCTTGGTCAGAAGTTATACAATCACTAAAAGAGCATGGCTGAAAACCTAGAATACTATACCCATCAAAATTATCAGTCACCATAGATGGAGTAAACAAGATATTTATTAACAAAGTCAAACTGAAACAATACCTATCTACCAATCTGGCCCTCCAGAAGACATCAGAGGAAAAACTCAAACCTAAGGATCCCAGATACACCCATGAATCCACAAACAATCAATAATCTCACATAAGAATAGCACAGAGAAAGGAAATACATACAAACTACCACCAAAAATAGCAGGAAATATCAATCAGTTGTGACTAATATCCCTTAATATCAATGTACTCTACTCACCTATAAAAAGACACACACTAACAAGATGGCTACAAAAACAGAAGCCATCCTTCTGTTGCCTACAAGAAATACCCCTAACCATAAAGACAAACACAGGCTCAGAGTAAAGGGTTGGTAAAAGATTATCCAATCAAATGATGCTAAGAAACAAGCTGGGGTTGCCATTCTAATATCTAACAAAGTAGACTTTAAGCTAAAAGCAATTAAAAGGGACCAAGTTGGTCATTACTTATTCATCATAGGAAAAATTAGTCAAGAGGAGATTTCAATCCTGAATATGCCCCTAATATAAGGGCACATATCTATGTAAAAGGAACACTTCTAAGGCTCAAATCCCACATTAATTCTCAAACCCAAATAGTGGGAGACTTCAATATCCCACATTCACCACTAAATAGGTTAACCAGACTGAGACTCAAAAGAGTAATAAAGGAGTCTGACAGAGGTTATGATGCAAATGGATTTAAATGATATTTACAGAAGCTACCACACAAATGCAAAGGAATATACATGTTTCTCAGCTTCACATGGAACTTTCTCTAAAATTGACCACATAATTGGTCATAAAGTAAATATCAACACATACAAAAATGGAAATAATCCCTTTTATCATATCAGACCACCAGGGGCTAAAGTTAGAGTTCAACAACATCAAAAATCACAGAAAGCCTACCAACTCATGGAATCTAAGCATCACTCAGCTGAACCATCTCTGGATCAAGGAAGAAATTAAGAAAGACATGAAGTCTTCCTAGAAATAAATGAAAAAGAATCCATAACGTACGCAACTTGTGGGACACAATGAAAGCAGTCTTAGGAGCAAAAATTCATAGCACTAGATGTCTATATGAAAAACCTGGAGAAATCCCACACTAGAGAACTAACAGCTCAGGTGAAAGCCTTAAAACAATTACAAGCAAACTCACCTAGAAGGAATAGATGGCAAGAAATAATCAAACTTAGAGCTGAAATCAGTACAATTGAAACAAAAAGAACAATATAGATTCAATGCACTGCCCATGAAAATCCCAACACAATATTTTACAGACCTTGAAAAATAATACTCAATTTCATTCGGAATAACAGCAAAGCTAGGATTGCCAAAACAATTTTGCTCAACAGAAGAATCTCAGGAGGCATCACAATCCCAAACTTCAAGTTATACTATACAGCAATTAAAAACAGTCTAGTACTGGCATAAAAACAGGCTTGTGGATCAATGGAATCAAATTGACGATCTGGGCATTAAGCCAAAAACCTATGAATACCTGATCTTCCACAAAGAGGCCCAAAATATTCAATGGAAAAAAGATAGTATCTTTAGCAAATGGTGTTGGCATAGCTGGATGGTAGTGTGTACAAAAATGAAAATAGATCCAAGCCTGTCAACCTGAACAAAACTCAAATCAAAGAGGATCAAAGACCTCAAAAAAGCCCAGCCACTCTAAACTTGATAGAAAAAAAGTGGGGAAAACACTTCTACAAATTGGCACAGGGTTAGGTTTACGGTTAGGGTAAGGGATCTTAGGATTAGGGATCTTAGGATTAGGGATCTTAGGGTTAGTGTTAGGGTTGTTAGGGTTAGGCTTAGGGTTAGGGTTATGGTTAGGGATATGGTTGTTAAGTTTAGTGTTAGGGTTAAGGTTAGGTTTACTGTTATGAGTACGTTGCGAGGGTTAGGGTTAGTGTTAGGGTTGTAAGGGTTAGGGTTAGTTTTAGGGTTAGGGTTGTTAGGGTTAGGGTTGGGTTAGGGTTAGGGTTAGGTTTGCTAGGGTTAGGTTTATGGTTAGGGTTAGGGTTCTTAGGGTTAAGGTAAAGGTTAGGGTAAGGGTTGTTAGAGTTAGGGTTGCGGTTAGGGTTAGGATTGTTAGGGGTAGAGATATGGTTAGGGTTAGGGTTTTTAGGGTTAGCGTTAGGGTTAGGTTTAGGATTCTTAAAGTTAGGGTTAGGGTTCTTAGAGTTAGGGTTAGGGTTTGGGTTCTTAGGGTTATGGTTAGGGATAGGTTTAGGGTCAGGGTTAGGGTTCTTAGGGTTAGGGTTTGGGTTCTTAGGGTTATGGTTAGGGATAGGTTTAGGGTTAGGATTAGTGTTAGGGTTCTTAAGGTTAGGGTTAGGGTTAGAGTAAGCTTCTCCTGAAACTGAGAAGCTTCTGTAAAACCAAGGACACTGTCAACATGACAAAACGATAGCCTGCAGAATGGTAAAAGATTTTCACCAACCTTAAAAGTGATAGAGGAGGGGCTGGAGAGATGGCTCAGCAGATAGGAGCACCCTTGCTCTTCCAGAGGACCCGGGTTCGATTCCTAGCACCCACATGGCAGCTAACAACTGTCTGTAATTCCAGTTCCAGGCAAACACCAAGGCAAATAAATAAATACAGTTTTTTTTTAAAAAAAAAAGTGATAGAGGATTGATCTCTAAAATATATAGAGAACTCAAAAACCTACATCCAAAACTTTGAATAAACCAATCAAAAAATGGGGTTAAGAACTAAAAAGGGAATTCTCAGCAGAAGAATTACGAATGGCTGAAAGGCACCTGAAAAAGTGCTCATCATCATTAGCTATCAGAGAAATGCAAATCAAAACAACTTTGAGATACCACCTGACACCTGTCAGATTGGCTAAGATAATAGACACAGAGGACAGCCTATGCTCGAGAGGGTACAGAGCAAGGGGAACACTCCTCCATTGTTGGTGGGAGTGTAAGCTTGTTCAGCCACTCTGGAATGCAGTATGGCACTTTTTCAGAAAACTGAGAATCAATCTCCCCAAGGACCCAGCAATACCACTTCTGGGAGTATACCCTAAAGATGCACATTCGCACTCCAATGGCATTAGCTCAACTATGTTCATAGCAGTGTTATTTGTAACATTAAGAAGCTGGATACAATCTAGATGCCCCTCAACTGAAGAATGGATTAACAAACTGTGGTATATCTACACAATGGAGTATTACTCAGCAGTAAGAAAAAATGATATCCTAAAACTTGGAGGCAAATGGATGAATTTGGAGAATATCCTCCTGAATGAGGTATCACAAACCCAGAAAGATAAGCAGGGGATGTACTCACTCATTAGGGGAGTCTAAACAAACAAACAAAAAAAAGCAAAGCATTCCCAAGCTGCAAACCACAACCACTGAACAGCTTGGGATCAGGAACACCTTGGAGTGGCACCTTGGATCCCACTCCCCCTAGAGGAACACCTGGCTCAGTCTTGATGTTGGGGGAAGAAAACTGAATCTGCCAGGAGTGGAGGCTGAACTGAGCAATATTGGGACCTTGGGACCTCCTGCCCATGCTGGGGAGGAGATAGGGAGATGTTGAGAAGAGAGAGTGAACTGATGTGGTGGGAGGGGGAAGGCACCTTGAATAAGGATATAAACGAATAGAAAATGTGACTTTATATATAATAAAAAAATTTTTAAAAATAAAATAAAACAGAAAGAGTGAAATTCAGATTGGAGGAAAGGTGTGGAATAACTGTGAGTAGTAAAGAAAAAAAGAACATAATGAGAATATAATAAATCAGGGAAAAACTTTTCACCAAAAGGAAAAATAAACATAATACGATAAGACATATCTATTTTTATAAATTTCCACAGGTAAACAACAGAGACTCTAGGGTGAACGGAGTGAGACTCTCCTTTTCCAGTGCAGTTGACAAAAGCAAAATAATTAGAGCAATGTTAAGTTTATGCATACGATATAACGGTTGATGCGCTTCACTTGTTCAATACTTTAAAGTAAGCATTTTTTAATCACAAAAATCTGACACAACACAGTGATTTCCAGTCCATCCTAGGCAGAAAATGAAACGTTATATACAAAACAAGGCATAGAAGGGAGAAAATAATTATCTCTAGTGGTAAACTTTGTCATACAGCATCAGTACATTTGAATTTAGTGAGCATCAATATACTTTACATATTTAGGTTTGGGATCCAGAAGAGTAGGCCATTTATATTTCTATGTTTTCATAAATATGAGTTATGCTAGGAATGTACTCCATGCGTTTGAACATATACTTTCGTAGGACAGTGAGGCGACAGAACTCTCAGATAAAATCCATGCCATATTCCTCTTGATATATGAGACTATAACTCTGTAGGAATTGAGTATCAACAAGTTTCAGTATTTATCTGTCATGATGGAAACTTCAGTGATAAAAACATCAGTTAAATGAGAATGTATGGCCTGTTAAAAATGAGCTGGAAAAAATAGAATAGAGGAAAATACTCAATGTGTGAACAATATGTACTTGAAGACTCATTAATGACACTCATAAGAAGAAAATTGAGGCAAAGGTCACTAGAAATAAATTTCTTATGCAAGACAATGAGAAGTATAAATGAAAAGGTGTGCAAAGCAAATATATAATCTTTTAGATGAAACACAGTATAGTCTCTGAGTAGAGACATAATTACAACAGATCTTGCCATCTCTTCTCGAGGCTCTTCTATGAGTTTTTGTCTCAGGGAAAATCACTTGCTTTACTATCTCTTAGAATCTCTCTTGAGGATTTTTTTTAAAGAATTCACAAAACCCACTTCACCTGTTACCAGCACCCTTACAGTCTGCTTAGCCTCAGAGAGCAGGAGAGGGCTCACTCCTGTTTTTGTTATGTTGATACTCAAGAACCTAACTTGCATACAGAGATGAAAATGTTGAGATTCTTGATGTGTTCTGGTTGTCTGTTAAGCTTTCAAGATCTGCAGTGAGTGTTAGGACTATACTGACCTATTCCTCCCAACCCAGGCAGAGCAGAGCCAGGGAAACAAAACTTGAACTCCCTGTCAGCCAGAAATCATTGTGGCTGATTATGATCCTCACCTTGTTTTACTGGCAGTGTTCATTAAGATGTTGGGGCTGCTGCTTAGATTAGCAGATGTAGGCTGTGAATGAGGCACAAGTAAAAGCAATTTCATCAAATGACATTGGAGTCTTAATTGTCAGCCTAGGTTGAGGGCTATTTGGGAAAGTTATCTCTTAGGCTGCCTGTATCTGTATTATTAAAGAAATGGATTGAATTTTTTTGATAAATACAAAATAAAGAAGGAAAAAAAAAGATGAAAGAGCTAGCTAGCAATATGTCTGAGCCATAGGTCAATCAGCAAAAGATTAATACAGGCTTCTATATGTTACTTTGGGATTGCAGGTCCAGATCTTGGGGCAAGTCTGAACCAGAACTTCTTTCTACAAATGGCCCAACAACATGGGTCATATACACCCACATAAAGCTGGAGAAAGATTAAAAAGAATTCTAGAGAACAGAATCAGAGCCAAAACAGCTTCTGAGTTGTGTCTCTCATGTGAACCATTGTACAGACATGCCCTGGCATGGTGTGAGATTTTGAACTACAAAATGGCAGTCTTTTAGAGTACAGCTTAAGCTACAACAAGGCTGGTTACTGAAGTCTCACAGGAGCCTTGATATAAACAAGCTGCATATGATGGATTTACTTTCTGTTTATATAGACAAAAGAGGAAAAGAGTCAAAGACTGCTTCTTAACAAGTCCACAATCCCTAAGCAGCTAGGTAACAGGAGGAACTTGAGAGACATCCAAGGATCCTTTTGGGAACAGAAAGTAGAGAAGATCTCCTGAGTAATTTGGGGGCATAATGAGGAGTGTGCAAGGAAATATAGGAACAAATCCTGAGAGATGGAGATGGTTGAATGGGAGAAGCAACAGAGAAGGAGAACAAGGAAATAGATATCTTGATAGAGGGAGCCATGGTTGGCTTACAAAGAAACCTAGTTCTGAACACTAGGAATCAATCTCCCCAAGGATCCAGCAATATCACTGCTGAGTGTGTTCCGTAAAGATATACTTTCACACTCCAAAGGTATTAGCTCAACTATGTTCATAGCAGCATTATTTGTAATAGCAAGAACTTGGAAACAATCTAGATGCCCCTCAATGGAAGAATGAGTTAACAAATTGTGGTACATCTACACAATGGAGTACTACTCAGCAGTAAGAAAAAATGATATCCTAAAATTTGCAGGCAAATGGATGAATTTGGAGAATATCCTCCTGAGCAAGGTGTCTCAAACCCAGAAAGATAAGCAGGGGATGTACTCACTTATTAGTGGACTCTAAACAAACAAACAAAAAAAGCAAAAAGCAAAGCATGTCCAAGGTGCAAACCACAACCCCTGAACAGCTTTGGATCTAAAACACCTGGGAGTGTCACCTTGGATCCCACTCCCTCTAGAGGAACACCTGACTCAGTCTTGATGCTGGAGTGAGGAAACTGGATCTGCCAGGAGTGAATGCTGAACTGTTCAATACTGGAACCTTCGTACCTCCTGCATATGCTGGGGAGGAGATGGGGAGATGCAGAGAAGAGAGAGTGACTGGAGGGGGTGAGAGGGGAAAAAGACCTTCAATAAGGATATACAAGGATAGAAAATGTGACTTTATTTATAAAAAAAAAAAAAGAATTCAGCAAAACATAAAAAAAAGAAACCTGGTGCTAATGAAACCTCCAAGAACCCACAAGATGTCCCTAGCTAGGACTCCAAGCATTAGTGTAGGGGGTGCCTAAAAATAACTTTTCAAATAATCAAATGCATGACCACCCTAATTGTCATTATAAAACCTTCCTCTAGATAAAGGCAGATGCAAAATCCGTAGCTAAACACAAGGTGGAGCTCCTGTCCAGCTGAAGAGAAAGAGAGAAAAGATTATATGAACAATGGGATCAGGATCATGAGGAGAAGATCCACAGAGACTGCTGACCAGAGATATTGGGAACTCAATGATTATGAAATAATTGCTGAGGGACCTTCAGGGAAAGGAACTAAACCCTGCAAAAGTAGACAACACCATGTGGGCAGTTTGTGGAGCCTCTTACACTAGGATTTGAATATATTTCTGTTGCATGAACTGACATCCCATTCCCTACAGAGTAACACCTAACTCAGCCTTGATACTGGGATGAGGGACTGAGAACTAACTCAAGTGGATATGTCAGATTGAACTGACTCAGTTGCCTTCTTTGAGGAAAGGATGGGAGGCTGAGGAAGGACTGAGATGAGGGAAGGGATGGGGAGCAGTGGTAGATAAAAAAAAACTTTTTAAATAAATAAAAGAAGAAATACATAATATATATTATATATGTACATATGTAAATACCATAAAAGATTGGAAGATGAATGTCACCCCCAAGACAGGTGACTATAATAACAAAGTAAAATTATATAAAATATTCTGTTCTACATTATGAACTTAAGTTTTCAATAAATTAGCATGTTGAAGTCAAGAAGATAATTCAGATACAACTCTAAAACATACTTGAAAAGAACAACTAAAGAATTATGAAAGAAAAATAGTTTCAATCACAAAGACCTGTTGTAGAAAGATTCCCTGGGCCCATTTGGGCCTGGAGGTTGTTTGTACCTGGCTCACAGTGGCTTTTTCCCCCAAAGAAATTAATCAGTCACTTACATTAACTTCATACTGTTTGGCCCATGTCTCATGCACATTACTAGCTAGCTCATTCATCTTAATTCAACCCATTTCTATAATCTACCTGCCACGTGGCCCAGCCCATGGCTCACCTAGATTTCTTACATGCTTCTTCTTCAGGGGTCGGATGGAGACTGCATAACTCCATCCTCTTTCTACCTGTCTGTCCTCTGATTCTCCACCCACTTCTATGGTGCTATGTATAGGCCAAAACATTCCTTTACTTACAGCATACAGAGAACATTCCACAACAGAGACCAGGTTGCAGTTGTTTTCCAACATGGCATTTCTGTACAAAGCCCTTGTAGTAGAGTCCAGGCATTCCCCATTCCACTTGAAAAAAATTCTATAGCTACATCCTTAAATGTCAACATGTCCTATGATGAAAGTTAACAGTTCTATTATGTGCCCAAATACAAAATTCAACACTTCACTTAATAAAAATGTGTTAATTATAAAAATTAATCTTTATGTGAGCCTTATTTTAAATAATATACTCTGAATTGCATTCTATACTAAAATATACTATTTCAGAATATACTATTCTGGAGATGTGAAAGGTCAAGTGACAAGAGACCAGCATAAGCTCTAGATACACAGGCTACAATGGCATATGTGAGTGAGACACAAATAATTTTCTTTTTTTTTAATGTTCATATGTAATTTTTTCTTTTTTTAATATTATGAATAAAGAAGTCACATATTCTATCCTTGTATATCCTTATTCAAGGTCCCTTCCCCTTCCCACCACATCAGGTCATTCTCTCTTGTCCACATCTCCCCATCACCCCCATGGGCAGATGGTCCCAAGGTCCCACGGTCCCAATATTGCTTAGTTCAGCCTCCACTCCTGGCAAATCCCAACATCAAGACTGAGCCAGGTGTTCCTCTAGGGGGAGTGGGATCCAAGGAGTCAGTACAAGGTGTTTATGATCCCAAGCTGTTCAGTAGTTGTGGTTTGCAGCTTGGGGATGCTTTGCTTTTTTGTTTGTTTGTTTGTTTGTTTGTTTGTTTTTGTTTTTGTTTATAGTCCACTAATGAGTGAGTATATTCCAAGGTTATCTTTCTGGGTTTGTGATACCTCACTCAGGAGGATATTCTCCAAATCCATCCATTTGCCTGCAAATTTTAGGATATCATTTTTTCTTTCTGTTGAGTAGTACTCCATTGTGTAGATATACCACAGTTTGTTAATCCATTCTTCAGTTGAGGAGCATCTAGTTTGTTTCCAGGTTCTTGCTTTACAAATAACGCTGCTATGAACATAGCTGAGCTAATGCCATTGGAGTGTGAATGTGCATCTTTAGGGTATACCCCCAAAAGTGGTATTGATGAGTCCTTGGAGAGATTGATTCTCAGTTTTCTGAGAAACTGCCATACTGCATTCCAGAGTGGCTGAACAAGCTTACACTCCCACCAACAATGGAGGAGTGTTCCCCTTGCTCTGCATCCTCTCCAGCATAGGCTGTCCTCTGTGTCTGTTAACTTAGCCAATCTGACAAGTGTCAGGTGGTATCTCAAAGTTGTTTTGATTTGCATTTCTCTGATGGCTAAAGAGGATGAGTACTTTTTCAGATGCCTTTCAGCCATTTGTAATTCTTTTGCTGAGAATTCCCTTTTTAGATCTGAACCCCATTTTTTGATTGGGTTATTCAAATTTTGGGCTCTACATTCTTGAGTTCTTTATATATCTTAGAGATCAGCACTCTATCACTTGTAGGGTTGGTGAAAATCCTTTCCCATTATGTAGGTTGTCGTTTAGTCCTATTGATAGTGTCCTTGGCTTTACAGAAGCTTCTCAGCTTCAGGAAATCCCACTTATTGTTGATTTTAGTGTCTGTGACACTGGTGTTATATTTGGGAAGTGGTTGCCTGTGCCAATTTGTAGAAGTGTATTTCCCACTTTCTTTTCTATCAAGTTCAAAGTGGCTGGGTTTATGTTGAGGTCTTTGATCCACTTGGATTTGAGTTTTGTGCAGGGTGACAGGCTTGAATCTATTTGCATTTTTCTACACACTACCATCCAGCTATGCAAACACCATTTGTTAAATATACTACCTTTTTTTCCAATGAATATTTTGCGCCTCTTTGTCAAAGATCAGGCTGTTTTCATTACTGTAGCTCTACAGTATAGCTTCAAGTCAGGGATGGTGATGCCTCCTGAAGTTCTTTTACTGAACAAGATTGTTTTACCAATCCTGGATTTCCTGTTATACCATATAAAGTTGAGTATTGTTCTTTCAAGGTCAGTAAAAAATTGTGTTGGGATTTTAATGGGGATTGCATTGAATCTGTAGATTGCTTTTGGTAAGATTGTCATTTTTACTACATTGATTCTTCCTATGCAGGACCATGGAAAGATCTCCATTTTCTAATATTTTCTTCAACTTCTTTCTTCAATGACTTAAAGTTTTGTGAAACAGGACAGTCACTTCTTTGTTTAGAGTTACCCCAACATGTTTAATGCTATTTGCAGCTATTATAAAGGGTGAGGTTTTCCTTATTTCTTTTTCAGCCCTTTTATCTTTAGTGTATAGAAGAGCTATTGATTTATTTTTTTTAGTTAATCTTGTACCGTGCTTCATTGCTGAAGGTATTTATCAGCTGCAGGAGTTCTCTAGTAGAATTCTAGGGATCACTTATATATGCTATCATATTATCTTCAAATACAAATACTTTGACTTCCTTTCCAATTTATATCCCCTTCATCTTCTATTGTGCTCTTATTGTTTTAGCTAAAATTTCAGGAATCATATTGAATAGATAAGAGAAGAGAAGACAGACTTGTCTTGTTCTGATTTTAGCTCTGACTTAGTGGGATTGCTTTGAGTTTTCCCTCCATTTAGTTTATTGTTGGCTATTGCCTTTATTATAATTAGATGTTTTCCCTGTATTCCTGATCTCTCCATTACTTTTATCATGAAAGAGTATTGGATTTTGTCAAAGGCTTTTTCAGCATCTAAGGAGATAATCAAGTGCTTTTTTTTTTAAGATTGTTTATATAATAAATGCCATTGACAGTTTTTTGTATGTTGAACCATCCCTGCATCTCTGAGATGAAGCCTACTTGATCATAGTGAATCAGTTTGCCAATAGTGAGTATTTTTGCATCAAAGTTCATAAAGGATATTCGTCTGTAATTCCCTTTGTTGCATCTTCGAGTATCTTGGATATCAGGGTGACTAAAATCTTCAAAAGAAGTTTGACAATGTTTTTCCAGTTCCTATTGTATGAAATAGTTTGAGGAGTACTGGTATTAGTTCTTCTTTAAATGTCTGATAGAGCTCGGCACTGAAGACATCTGGCCCAGGACTTTTTTTGCTTGAGAGACTTAACAACCACTTCAATTTGAAGGGGAGGGGTTATAGGTCTATTTAGGTCATTTATCTGGTCTTGATTTAATTTTAGTAAGTTGTACCTGTGTAGAAAGCTTTCCATTTCTTTTAGGTTTTCCAATTTAGTAGAGTATAGGTTTTTGAAGGATGATCTAATGATGCTTTTAATTTCCTGGGTGTCTGTTATTATGTCCACCTTTCATTTTTTCATTCTGTTACTTTGGATATTCTCCCCACCCCACCCCCACCCTGCCTTTTGGTTTGTTTGGATAAGGGTTTATCTAGTTAACTTTCTCAAAGAACGAATTCTTTAATTAATTCCTTGCATTTGTTTCAACTGTTTGATTTCAGCCCTGAGTTTGATTATTTCCTGCCTTTTACTTTTTCTGGGTGAGTTCGCCTTCAATTGTTCTAAAGCTTTCAGCTGTGCTGCTAAGTCTCTTGTGCTCTTGTGTGAGATTTCTCTAGATTTTTCATATAGGCATCTAATGCTATGAATTTTCCTCTTAGCGCTGCTTTCACTGTGTCCCATAAGTATAGGTATGTTGTGGACTCATTTTCATTGAATTCTAGCAAGTCTTCCATTTCTTTCTTAACTTCCTTGACCCAGCGGTGGTTCAACTGAGAGATGTTCAGTTACTATGAATTTGTAAGCTTTCTGTGATTTTTGTTACTGTTAAACTGTAACTTTAGACCATGGTCTGATATGATACAAGGAGTTATTCCCATTTTTTGTATCTACTGTGCTTGCTTTATGATTATGTCCTCAATTTTAGAGAAAGTTCTATGGAGTGCTGGAAATAGGTATATTCTTTTGTGTCTGAGTGGAAAGTTTTATACATATCTATTAAGTCCATTTGGGTCATAACATCTGTTACATCTTTGTTGAGTTACTGCCTGGTAGAACATTGGTAAAAGTGAGGTACTGAAGTCTCCCACTAATAATGTGTACAATTTGTTGCAATGTTTAAGCTTTAGTAGTGTTTTTTTTTTTTTCATAATCCCTTATGTTATGGGCATAAATGTTCAGGATTGAGATTTCATCTTGGTGGATGTTTCCTGGATGAATAAGAAATGTCCATCCTGGCCTCCTTTGATTAATTTTAGTATGGAGTCTATTTTATTAAATATTAGGATGGCTACACAAGCTTGCTCCTTGGGACCATTTGATTGGAATCTTTTCCCAACCATTACTCTGAGCCTGTCTGAAGTTGAGGTGTCTATCATATGCAGCAAATGGGTGGATTCTGTCTTTGTATTCATCCTGTTAGGGTGTGGGTTTTTATAGGTGAATTGAGTTCATTGATATTAAGACATATTAATGACCAACAATTGTTATTTCCTCTTATTTTTGCTAATAGTGTGTGTTTTTCTTCTTTGGGATTATCAATTGTTTGTGGTTTTATGAGTTTATCTGGTTTCCTTAGGTTGGAGTTTTCCCTCTAGGGCTTTTTGCAGGGCGGGATTTGTGGTTAGGTATTGTTTATATCTGGTTTTGTTGTAAAATATCTTGTTTACTCCATCTATGATGATTGATAGTTTTGCTGGCTATAGTGTCTAGGCTGGCAGCCATGGTCTTTCAGTGTCTGTATAACATCTGACCAGGACCTACTTGCTTTCATTTTTTTCTATTGAGTAACCTGGTGTTATTCTGATGGGTCTGTCTTTATAGGTAACTTGGCCTTTTCCATTTGCTCTTAGTATTTTGTCTTTGCTCTGTACGTTTAGTGGCTTGATTAGTATGTGGCAAGCTGACTTTTTTTGCATGGGAGGTTAGTTTATTTGGTGTTCTGTAAGCTTCTTTTTTCTGATGGATCAAACTCTTAACAATTTTAGTGAATTTTCTGTCTTGTTTTCAAAAATTACCAGAAAAAAGGTCTTTTCCAAGCTTACTAAATTTTTAGTACCTCATTTATCTCATCTATGACACATATATGGGTAGTTAAAAAATTATTAGATTTTAGACACCAAGGCTGAGATAGCCAAATGTGTAATTATATAAAGGTGTTTAATTTGTAGCAATTTTAAGACTCATTATACTGTTTTTCTAACTAATAGCCACCAAGTTTTTCACTCTTTCCCATAATAATTACTTCAAAAAAATTGTGGATTCATTAAATTAAAAATACCTTCACATAGTAAAAGAATATGATAATGGCATAATACATATAATTATACTAATAAATAATACATTTGTTAAAGCAGATATTCAATGATACTACATGCATGAATACTTATATTTAAATACTTCATATATTATCATTACCATGCTGTGTCTACTTTGTTAATACAATTTTTTTCTTTATTTTTTAAAGATTAAACACAAATGGCAAATTCTTAACCAAATTAAACAAAAAAATGGAAGACCTACTTCAACAAAACTAGAAATTGAAAGGCAAACATTGTAACAGATATTAATGAAAATCCCAAAAATCATAAGGACATACATTATAAATTTGTTTCAATAAATTCAAGATTCTCAAAAAAAAAAAGTAAGGTTTTAGATAGCAAAATTAAACCTAAATTCAATTAATGATTTTAACAAATGCATACTTTGTGACCTTGAAATACTTAAAATACTAATAAAAGACTCCATACTAAAAATAAAAAACAGCAATAACAAAAACAAACACAGGAAAACATTACTTACTACCAAATTCTACCATAAATTAAAGAACTATCACAAATACATATCATGTTATTCCCTAAAACTTAAAAAATAAAACCAAGCCTTTCAAAGTTACAAAGCCAATGAAACCCTGATAATAATCATAGTATTTATTTTTTCTTTTTTTAGTTTTCATATATATATATTATTTGGTGTTTTTACATCATGCACCTCATCAAACTCAGTATAGCTAGGTATAGGTAAAACTTCGAGAACTATGTTAAATAGATAAGGGGAGAGAAAACAGCCTTGTCTACTTTCTGATTTTAGTGGGATTGCTTTGAGTATTTCTCCATTTAGTTTGATGTTGGCTGTCAGGTTTTTGTAAATCACCTTTATTATATTTAGGTATTTTCCCTGTATTCCTACTCTCTCCAGGATTTTATCATGAAGACATGTTAGATTTTGTTGAAGGTTTTTTCAGCTTCTAAGGAAATAATCATGTGGGTTTTTTTTCCTTCAATTTGTTTACATGATGAATGACATTTACAGTTTTCCTTATGTTGAACCATCCTTGCAATTCTGGGATGAAGCATACTGGATCATGGTGGATGTTATTTTTTACATGTTGTTGTATACAGTTTGCCAGAATTTTGTTGAGAATTTTTGCATCAATGTTCATGAGAGAAATTGGTCTGTAATTCTCTTTCTTTGTTGCATCTTTGAGTGGCTTGAGTATCATGGTTATTATGGCCTCAGAAAAAGAGTTTGGCAATGTTCCTTCGATTTCTACTGTATGGAACAGTTTGAGGAGTATTGGTATTAGGTCTTCTTTGAATGTCTGGTAGAACTCTGCACTGAAGCCATCTGGACATGAGCTTTTCTTATTTGAGAGGCTTTTAATGACAGCTTCAATTTCCTTTGGGTTATAGGACTTTTAGGTCTTTAATCTGGTCTTGATTTAATTTTGGTAAATGATGCCTGTCCAAAAAGCTGTCCATTTCTTCTAAAATTTTCAAAGTATTACCTGATAATTCTCTGGATTTCCTGGGAGTCTGTTGTTATCTCCCCCTTTTTGTTTCTGATTTTGTTGATTTGGATACTCGTTCTCAGCTTTTTGGTTAGTTTGGATAGGGTTTATCTATCTTGTTAACTTTCTCAAAGAACCTTTGATTCACAGATTTTTTTTTGTATTTTTGATTGTTTCAATTGTGCTGATTTCAGCTCTAAGTTTGATTATTGCCTGCCATCTATTCTTTATAGGTGAGTTTGCTTCTAATTGTTCTAAGGTCTTCAGCTGTGCTGATAGTTCTCTTGTGTGGGATTTCTCTAGGTTTTTCATGTAGGCATTTAGTACTATGAATTTTCCCCTTAAGACTACTTTCATTGTATCCCATATGTTGGGGTATGTTGTGGATTCATTTTCATTGAATTCAGGAAATCTTTGATTTCTTTCTTAATTTCTTCCTTGACCCAGAGGTATTCAGTTGAGTGATGTTTAGTTTCCATGAGTTGGTAGGCTTTCTGTTATTCTTGATGTGGTTGAACTCTAACTTTAGCCCCTGGTGATCTGAAATGGTACAAGGTGTTATACACATTTTTTTTTGGATGGAAGGTTCAGTAAATATCTACTAAGTCCGGGCTGGAGAGATGGCTCAGCGGTTGAGAGCACCGTCTGCTCTTCCAGAGGACCCGGGTTCGATTCCCAGCACCCACATGGCAGCTAACAACTGTCTGTAGTTCCAGTTCCAGGCAAACACCAAGGCAAATAAATAAATAAAGTTAAAAAAATATATCTACTAAGTCCATTTGGGTCATAACTTCTGTTAGATCCCTTATTCTGCTGTTGAATTTCTGTCTGGTTGACCTATCCAAGGGTGAAAGTGAGATTAGAAGTCTCCCAGTATTAGTGTGTGAGGTTTAGGCAGAAAATATAGGATCCCTTCCCTCCCCTGGCCTGCCTCCACTGAAGCCACCACCACCATCTCTGTGGCTGGACACTGGAAGAGTCCTCCATGTTTGCGGATTCAGGATGACAGGGCAGCCTCCTTCTGTGGTTGTTGGGCTTGTGAACACTGCAGTATCTTTTGGCTTTCCACATCTCTAAAATGTTTTTCAACTATTTTTCGTACATGGCTCAGTGCACTCCCCTCTTTGCCATTACAATTTTCCACTTGATATGGAGGTGTAATAACTTCTTCCATGATTACAATGTTTTTTTTTTCTTGCCATTTACAGTCTTCAGTGGTCTTGTGAATGGTCTGGAAGAGCTGCTGGCCCTCCAGAGAGATGCCAGCGCTGATTGCATAGGCCTGGCTCAGCTTCTCCTCCTTCTCAGTCCTTGCTTTGCTGGCAAGCTTACTAACATTGAGAGAAGCTAAGGGAGGGAGGGGGTTCTGTTCGATCATTACTTATTTCCACTTCTGAAACATACTATAAGTTTATAAGCAAGATGTCTGCATGGTTGGGCTTTCCACTGGAAGAGGGACATTTTAGAGCCAGCATTTTGGACTGGTAGTCGAAGGCGACCACCTCGTCCTGCAGCCGCTGCTCCTGGCAAGTCCAGCAGGACACCTGGCTCCCAACGCTGAAATACTCGCCCCGGAGGAGCCGCCATCTTGGGATAGCAGCCAAGGCCGGCGGAGGCAGCAGCAGCAGCAGCAGCCAGAAGTGTTTCTTTTACATACGTAGGTGGCCTTGTGTTTGGGGCATACATATTCAGGATTTAGATTTCATCTTGGTGAATTTTGAGATGAATAAGATGTGACCTTCCTGGTCTCTTTAGTTTAAAGTATTTTGTTAGATATTAGAATGGCTACACCAGCTTGTTTCCTAGAGCCATTTGATTGGAAAGTCTTTTCCCAACCCTTTACTCTGAGCCTGTATCTGTCTTTAAAGTTGAAGTGTGTTTCTTGTATGCAGCAGAAACATAGTTTCTGTTTTTGTATCAATTGTGTTCAGGTGTGTCTTCATAGGTGAATTGACTCCATGGATAATAAGGGATATCAATGACCAATGATCAATATTTCCCATCATTTTTGGTAGTAGCTTGCATTTCCTTTTTTCAAAAGGGGGGGGGAGTTTCTTCTATGGGCTTATCAATTGTTTGTGGTTACATGGGTGTGTCTGGTTTCCTTAGGTTGGAATTTTCCCTCTAAGGCTTTTTGCAGGGTGGGATTTGTGGTTAGGTATTGTTTAAATCTGATTATGTTGTGAAATACCTTGTTTACTCCATCTATGTTGATTGACAGTATTGCTGGGTACAGTATTCTTGTTTGGCATCCATGCACTTTTAGTGTCCGTATACTATTTGAGCAGGACCTTCTTGGTTTCATTGTTTCCATTGAATAGTCAGGTGTTATTCTGATGCATCTCCCTTTATAGGTGACTTGACCTTTTTCCTTTGCAGCTCTTGGTATTTTTTTTCTCTATTCTGTAGGTTTAGAGGCTTGATTATTTTATGGCAAGTAGTCTTTTTTTTTTTTTTTTTTTTTTTTTTTTTTTTTTTTTTTTTTTTTTTTTTTTTTTTTTTTTTTTTTTTTTTTTTTTTTTTTTTTTTTTTTTTTTTTTTTTTTTTTTTTTTTTTTTTTTTTTTTTTTTTTTTTTTTTTTTTTTTTTTTTTTTTTTTTTTTTTTTTTTTTTTTTTTTTTTTTTTTTTTTTTTTTTT
>PVIH01015553.1:0-15579 GCA_004025045.1 Sigmodon hispidus | reverse complement strand
GTCTAGTCTGTTTGATGTTCTGTAGGCTTCCTGTATTTTTATAGGCATTTCCTTCTTTAGGTTAGGGAAGTTTTCTTCTATGATTTTGTTGAATATATTTTCTGTGCCTTTGAGCTGGTATTCTTCTCCTTCTATTCCAATTATTCTCAGGTTTGGTCTTTGAATGGTGTCCCAAATTTCCTGGAAATTTTTGTGTTATGACTTTTTTGGTTTTAGTGTTTTCTTTAACTGATGTATCTATTTGCACTATTGAGTTTTCACCCCAGAGATTCTCTCTTTCATCTCTTGGATTCTATCGGTTATGCTTGAATCTGATGATCCGGATTGTTTTTTCAGGTTTTTCTATTTCTAGTTTTGTCTCGGTCTGTGCCTTCTTTATTGCTTCTATTTCGGTTTTTAATTCTTGACAAATTTATTTCACCTGTTTGTTTTCTCTTTCTTGGTTTTCTTTATTTTCTTCAGGGCTTTGTTCATCTCTTCTAATTTTCTGTTTGTATTTTCTTCTATTTCTTTTACAAAGTTTTTTAATATCCTCTTTTAAGGCTTCTATTGGTTTCATAAAGTGGTTTTTAAGGTTGTTTTCTTCTATTCCCTCTTCGTTGTTATGTTCAGGTCAGGAAGCTATAGAGGTACTTGCTTCTTCTGATGGTGTCTTGTTGACCTTTGTATTGTTGTATGTATTTTTGCACTACCATCTGCCCATTGTTTTCCAAATTCTCTCTTGGTTAGTTCTTGTTTGGTTTCTAGTGAGTTGTTGGTCTGAGGGCTCTTAAGGCTCTGAAGGCTCTTAATTAGCTATGTGCTCAGAAGGTCGGCTATTCTCATGAGGTTACAGTGTTATGCCAGTCATCACCTCTTGACCTCTTAGCTGTGTGCCCAGGAACTTGGCTGTTCCTCCACTCTTATACCAGTTGTGAACTGGGTGGGCTGTGCTCCTCGTTGAAGCCAAGAAGCTCTCTCAGGGCCTGGATTCTTACCTCAGGGACTTGCACTGGGACCAAGGGACCCAGCTGTGATCTGGGCAGGTAGTGGTCTGTGCTGCTGCTGCTGCTGCTGCTGCTGTTGCTACTGCAGGAAAGTGACGGATCAGGACCTTCTGTAAGCTTCTTGTATCTTTATTGGCATTTCCTTCTTTAGGTTGGGAATATTTTCTTCCATGATTTTGTTGAATGTAATTTTCTGTGCCCTTGACCTGGTATTCTTCTCCTTCAATTCCAATTATTCTCAGGTTTGGTCTTTTCATGGTGTCCCAAATTTCCTGAACGTTTTGTGTTATGACTTTTTTAGTTTTAGTGTTTCCTTTGAGTGACATATCTATTTCCACTATTGAATCTTCCACTCCAGTGATTCTCTCTTCCATCTCTTGTATTCTGTTGGTTATCCTGACAGCTGTAGTTCTGGTTCATTTCTTCAGCTTTTCTATTTCTAGCATTGGCTGGGGTGAGTCTCCTTTATTGCTTTTATTTCAATTTTTAAATCATAATTGATTTTTCTTGGTTTTATTTTCTTTCAGAGATTTGTTAATCTCTTTGAATTTTTTGTTTGTATTCTCTTCTATTCCTTTAAGGGAATTTCTTATGTCATTTTAAGGCTTCTATTATCTTCATAAAGTTGTTTTTAAGGTCATTTCCTTCTGCTTCTTCTGCTTTGCCATGCTTGGGTCTTCATACTGTAGAATCACCAAATTCTTCTGGTGGTACCATGTTGTTCTTTATGTTGTTATATGTATTCTTGATCTGGCATCTGCCCTTTGCTTCCTCGGTTCACTGCAAGAATCTCAAATAGCTGATTTTGGTACAATCTGTTCTGGGTGTATCTCAGAAAGCTTTTCTTGGACCAATGTGGGTTCTTGGTTAACTTGGATGTAGTGCATTCTCTTAGTTTCTTAGTCTATTAGTCTTTTAGTCTGCTCTTAGTCATTTGTGGGCCAGGGTTAATTTAGTGGTTTTATGGGATGCCTGGGTGTGCAAACAAGTGAATCACTAATTCTTGTTCCTTTTCTTCGGCTCATTTCTTTTTTGTCTAACATGTTAGCTTTTCTTTTATCTTACTATTTTTTATTTAATCATCCCTTTGGAGTCTGCTTTCTAATGAGAAAAGGAATGGATTGAATAGGTGAAGTCTGGAGGAATTAAGAGCTTCTAAAATGAGGGAAACTGTGATCAAAATATTTGAGAAAAAAATCCATTTTCTTTTTTTTTTTTTTTAAAGATTTATTTATTTATTATGCATACAGTTTTTACAGAAGAGGGCACCAGACCTCATCATAGATGGTTGTGAGCCACCATGTGGTTTTGCTGGGAATTGAACTCAGGTCCTCTGGAAGAACAGTCAGTGCTCTTAACCTCTGAGCCATCTCTCCAGCCCTCCATTTTCAATAAAAAGAAAATAATCAAGCTGGAACTGAGATGGAAGTATCCTCCCTGATAGATAGCTTTCATAGAGCTGATAATATTACAAAGAATACTGAGGAAGAAAGCCACCCATAGTCTACCCAACTATGAAACCTGTGACCAATAAAACCAACCTTCAAGGAAAAATGTGCCTACTAGTGCAATAATGGCATGACTGTAATGGGGTAACCAATTGCTTTCTATTTCTTCCTTCTCATCAAGAGGAATTCTGTAAACTTTGTCAAAAGCCCATCTGTGGTGGTGAGAAAGAGCTGAGAGTTGGCTCAATGGTTTAGATTACATACTGCACTTACAAAGGACTCACATCAGCTCAAAGTTATGGCACACACCTTTAATCCCAGCACTCAGAAGGCAGAGGTGGCCCAGGGTTACATAGTGAGATAGAAGAAAAGAACAAAGGAAAAAGGAGAAGGAAGAAGAAAACAAAGGAAGGAGGAAAAGGAAAAGAAATTAAAATGAAAGGAGCAAAGGAAGAAGAAAGAGAGAGGAAGGGAAGGAGAAAGGAAGGGAGGGAGGGAAAAGGAAGACAGACAACAATAACAACCACCCAAGCACAGTTCCCAGAAAAATCAAGCAGCTCACAACTGCCTATAATCCCAACTCCAGGACGTTCATACACATAAACTCACATGCACAAAGCAGCACACAAATACATACACAACCATAATTAACAGATAACAAATAGTCAAGCATGGTGGTGAATGTTTTTAATCCCAACACTTAGAAAATAGAGGTATACAGATCTCCATGATTTCAAGGCCAGCCTAATCTACATAGTGAGTTCAAAACAAGCAATGGCTACACAGTGACATAGTAAGATTCACATTGCTTTCAGTCTTAGTCAGAAACATTTCTTTTAGATGTAGGAACTGTTAATATAGAAACACATGCTTCTCAGTGTGATTAAATTAAGTAACTGTTGAATACTGAGCCAAAATGAGAAATTTTAATTAACCTTTCCAAGGGCTCTGGAAACACGGAAGAGGAGGTGGGAGGAATACAACAGCTGAAAGACATGGACATATGCTACAAAATGCTGTCTTCTGGGGACTATAAAGATGGTTTGGTAGTTAAGAGCACTGACTGCTCTTGTAGAACACCTGGATTCAATTCACAGAACCCATGTGGCAGCTTACAATCATCTGTGATTCTAGTTCTGGGGAATTTAATGCCTTCTTCTGGCCTCTTGAGGGCACTTAAAGCACATGCTACATATACATATAGGTAGGTAAACCTCATCAACATAAAATAATCCTCTTTTTTAAAATAATGTCTTCTAAATATGATATGGTATTGTATCTGAACTCATAGCAGCTGTGGTCATGGGAGCAAGATCTGAACAAGATGAAGCCTGTAAATATTTCACTATAGGCAAAAAAAAGGGGTTTATGAGGTGCTCTGACTAGCAGAGAGACTGTTGGTAGAGGAAAGATCTTTTTTTCAGTGATGTAGCAGTTAATTGCCCACACTTGAATAAAGTAACCCATACTTGCACTAATACAAACAACCCTAATTAAATTAAGTGGATCATTATAGCTGGTGATAGTGGTCCACATCTTTAAGCACTTGGAAAGCAGGTGCAGGTGGATCTATGTGAGTTCAAGACCAGCCTCGTCTATATATAGTTCCAGAACAGCAGAGCTATGTAGAGAGACCTAATTTAAAAAAAAAACAAGCTGGTGAGATGGTTCAGCAGGTAAAGGTGCTCACTACCATGCCTTAACTATCTGAGTTCAAAGTTCAATTCTTATTACCCACATTGGAGAAGAGAGCAACAGAAGCCAGTCTGAGTGTGCTGCTCACTCAGGCATTCTTCAGTCCAACTTGGTGGCTCCTCTCTAATACCTACAAAAGCTACAGTGTGAGTGAATTCCTGCCTCAAAATGAATCTCAGTAACCATTATCCAGGTGTCTGCCTCCTACTGCCCCTCTGCATCCAACAAAACCACTTACTGATGCCCCAACCACAATCAGTTCACAGCTGCAACTGGAGCTATATCTACAACTACCCACCCTGTTAACTACTGCATTAATTACTTTTTACTTCTGTAATAAAATATCATAACCAAGTAAACTTATAAATGAAAAGAATCTGGGTTTATGGTCCCAGAGGGTTAGAGTTCATTATGGTAGAGCAAAGACATGGCAGCAGTAACACTTGACAGTTTATATCTCGTACAGCAAGTAGAAGGCACACAGAAACTAACTCAAGTCTTTTGAAGTCTCAAAGCCTGCCCCCAGTGACACACTTTCTCCAGCAAGGCCACACCTCCTAATACTTCCCAAACATTCTAACTGGGTACCAAGTATTCAAACACATCAGACTATAAGGAGCCATTCTCATTATGCACCCAAAATTTTGGTAGCTGACATGGAGCCCAACTGAACTCACTAGCCCTGATATGCTTGGAGTGATCACTCTGCTATTGAAAAGTAAATACTGGCTGAGGTACTCAGCAAAGTAACTTTCAAGAATGGGACTACAAAACTGCAACTAATGAGCTGGAGTGATGAGTCCACATCCTGTTCTTTTGTAGGACCAAGTTCAGTTTCCAGCACCCACAAAATATGGCATACAGCCTGCTATAACTCTAACAAAGGAGACCCAATATCTTTTCCCAGCCTCCAAGAACATGTGCACATACATGTAAGTAAAAAAAATAATGATAAATCTGAGACTAGGAAACCTGGGTGTGAATCCACCAGACAGAGAAACAACTCACTCTCTCCATCAGGAGGCCTAACTTGGAGTCACAAGTACACAAATGCTGCATTGTGATATGGATTCTCTAGTGTCATTAGGAAATTAGAAATTAGATACAAGCATAACCACCAGAGTTCAAGATATGGAAGATAGAATCTCTGAAGTAGAAGACTCCATAGCTCAAATACATATATCAGTCAAAGAAAATACTAAAACCAAAAAAGCCATACCACAAAATGTTCAGGAAATCTGAGACACCATGAAAAGACCTAACTTGAGAATAATAGGAATAGAAGAAGGAGAAGAATACCAGCTCAAAGGCACAGATAACGTTTTCAATAAAATCAGAGAAGAAAACTTTCCTAACTTGAAGAAGGAAATGCCTATAAAGATATGAGAAGCTTACAGAACTCGAAATAGATATGACCCCCAAAAAAGTCAGTGTGCCACATAATAATCAAGCCATAAATCATACAGAACAAACAAAAAATTTTAAGAGTTGCAAAAGAAAAGGGCCAACTTACATATAACGGCAGGCCCATCAGAAAAACACCTGAAACAATGAAAGCTAGATGGGCGGGGTCAGGAGTTATATAGATGCTAAAACAGCATGGCTGCCAAGCTAGAATACTATATCCTACAAAATTATCAATCACCATAGATGGAGTAAACAAGATATTTCAGGACAAAGTCAGACTCAAACAATATCTATCTACCAATCCAGCACTACAGAGAGTATTAGAGGGAATACTCCCACATAAGGACCCCAGATACACCCATGAAACTACAAACAATCAATAACCCCACAGAAGATTACCCCAGAGAAAGGAAACACAAACAAGTAGCCATCAAAAATGGCAAGAAATATCAATCAGTGGTCACTAATATCCCTTAATATCAATGGACTCAACTCTCCTATAAAATGACACACACTAATAAGATGGATACAACAACAGAATCCATCCTTCTGTTGCCTACAAGAAACACACCTCAAGCACAAATACAGACACAAGCTTAGAGTAAAGGGTAGCGAAAGATTTTCCAGTCAAATGATCTTAATAAACAAGCTGGTGTTGCCATCCTAATACCTAACAAAGTAGACTTTAAGCTAAAAGCAATTAAAAGGGACCAAGATGGTCATTACTTATTCATCACAGGAAAAATTGGTCAAGAGGAGAATTCAATCCTGAATATTTATGCCCCTAATATAAGGGCAACTACCTGTATAAAAGAAACACTGCTAAAGCTCAAATCCCACATCAATTCTCACACTCTAAAAGTGAGAGACTTCAATACCCCACTTTCAACCCTGGATAGGAGGTCAACCAGACAGAGACTCAACAGAGAAATAAGGATTCTAACAGAGGATATGATGCAAATGGATTTAACAGATATCTACAAAAGCTTCCAAACAAATGCAAAGGAATATATATATTTCTCAACTCATCATGAAACATTCTCCAAAATTGACCACATAATTGGTCATAAAGCAAATATCAACAAATACAAAAAAATGAAAATAATCCCTTGTAAAATATCAGACCACCAGGGCATAAAGTTAGAGTTCAACAACATCAAATATCAAAGAAAGCCTATCAACTCATGGAAACTAAACATCACTCAGCTGAACCATCATCTCTGGGAAAAGGAAGAAATTAAGAAAGAAATCAAAGTCTTCCTAGAACTTAATGAAAAAGAATCCACAATGTACCCAAACTTGTGGGACACAATGAAAGCAGTCTTAAGAGGAAAATTCATACCTCTAAATCCTTATATGAAAAACCTAGAGAATTCCCACACTAGAGACCTAACAGCTCAGCTGAAAGCCTTAGAGCATCTAGAAGGGAACTCACCTGGAAGGAGTAGACAGCAGGAAATAATCAAACTTAGGGCTGAAATCAATACAATTGAAACAAAAAGAACAATACAAAGAATCAATGAATCAAAGAGTTAGTTTTTTAAGAAAGTGAACAAGATAGATAAGCCCTTAGCCAAACTAATAAAAAAACAGAGAGAGTGTGTCCAAATCAACAAAATCAGAAATGAAAAGGGGGACATAACAACAGACCCCCAGGAAATCTAGAGAATTATCAGATCATACTTAGAAAATCTGTATTCCACAAAAATGGAAAACCTAGAAGAAATGGACAGCTTTATGGACAGGTACCATCTGCCAAAATTAAATGTAGATCAGATTAATTATCTAAACAGGCCTATAACTCATAGGGAAATTGAACCTGTCACTAAAAGAGTCTCCAAAAATAAAAGCCCTGGTCGAGAAGGTTTCAGTGCCAAATTCTACAAGACATTAAAATAATTACTACAATTACTCCTCAAACTATTTTGCACAGTAGAAACTGAATGAATATCGCCAAATTCCTTTTATAAGGCCCAATTACCCTAATACCCAAGCCACTGAAAGGCACAACAAAGAAGGAGCATTACAGACCAATCTCCCTCATGATTATTGATGGAAAAATTCTCAACAAAATTTTAGCAAACCGTATACAACAATGTATAAAAAATATCATCCACCACGACCAAGTAGGCTTCATCCCAGAAATGCAGGGCTGGTTTAACATACCAAAAACTGTAAACGTTATCCATCATATAAACAAACTAAAGGAACAAAACCACATGATCATATCCTTAGATGCTGAAAAAGTCTTTGACCAAATCCAACACTTTTTTGTGATTAAAGCCCTGGAGAGATCAAGAATACAGGGAGAATACCTGAATATAATAAAGGCGATTTAAAAGAAACCTACAGCAAGGATCGAATTTAAAGGAGAAAAACTCAAATCAATCCCACTAAAATCAGGAACTAGACAAGAATGTCCTCTATCCTCTTATCTATTCAATATAGTTCTCAAAGTTTTAGCTAAAGCAATAAGAGATCAAAAGAAGATTAAAGGGTCACAAATTAGGAAAGAAGTGAAGCTATCTCTATTTGCAGATGATATGATTGCATACATAAATGACCCACAAAATTCTTCCAAGGAACTGCTATGGCTGATAAACACCTTCAGCAATGTAGCAGGATACAAGATTAACTCAAGAAAATCAGTAGTCCTTCAATACACTAAAGATAAAAGCGCTCAAAAAGAAATAAGGGAAACATTACCCTTCATAATAGCTGCAAAAAGTATTAAATACCGTGGAGTAACTATAACCAAAGAAGTAACAGACCTATTTGACAAAAAATTTAAATCACTGAAGAAAGAAATTGAAGAGGTTATCAAAAAATGGAAAGCGCTCACATGTTAAGATTTCACCAACACTACAAGTGATAGAGGACTGATCTCTTAGATATATAAAGAACTCAGTAATCTAGAGCCCCAAAATTTGAATAACCCAATCAAAAAATTGGGTTCAGATCTAAAAAGGGAATTCTAAGCAGAAGAATTACGAATGGCTGAAAGGCACCTGAAAAAGTGCTCAACATCTTTAGCCATCAGAGAAATGCAAATCAAAACAACTTTGATATACCACCTAACACCTGTTAGACTGGCTATGATAAAAGACACAGAGGACAGCCTATGCTGGAAAGGATGTCGAGCAAGGGGAACACTCCTCCATTGTTGGTGGGAGTGTCAGTTTGTTCACCCACTTTGCAATGCAGTATGGTGGTTTCTCAGAAATTTGAGAATCAATCTTCCAAGCACCCAGCAATACCACTTCTGTGTGTATACTCTAAAGATGCACAGTCACACTCCAAAGTATTAGCTCAACTATGTTCATAGCAGCGTTATTTGTAATAGAAGAACCTGGAAACAACCTAAAAGTCCCTCAACTGAAGAATGGGTTAACAAATTGTAGTACACCTACAGAATGGAGTACTACTCAGCAGTATGAAAAAATAATATCCTAAACTTTGCAGGCAAATGGATGGATTTGGAGAATATCCTCCTGAGGGAGGTATCACAAATTCAGAAAGATAAACAGGGGATGAACTCACTCATTAGTGAACTCTAAAAAAACAAACAAACAGGAAAAAAGCAAAGAATGCCCAAGCTGCAAACCACAACCAATGAGCATCTTGGGATCAGAAACACCTTGGACTGACTCCTTGGATCCTGCTCCCCCTAGAGGAACACCTGACTCAGTCTTGAGGTTGTGGGGAGAAAACTGAACCTTCCAGGAGTGATGGCTGAACTAAGCAATATTGGGACAGTGGGACCATGGGACTTCCTGCCGCCTGCCCAGGGAGGGGATGCGGAGTTGTGGAGAAGAGAAAATGACCTGAAGTTTTGAGAGGGGGAACAGACCTTGAATAACAATATAAAAGGATAGAAAGTGTGACTTCTTTGTTCATAATAATAAAAAAAAGTTTAAAGAAAAATAAGACAAATAGGTGTCATATGATTCCATAAAACTTAAAAAAAAGAGATGTGGGGAATATCCTGATGTGGTAGGAGGGGGAAGGGATCTTGAATAAGTATATACAAGGATAGAAAATATGATTTCTTTATTCATAATAAATAGAAAGAAAGTTAAAAAATTTTTAAAAAGCCTTTAAAAGTTACAAAACCAGTAAAATCCTGGTATAAATCATAGTATTTTTTATTTTTTATACATATATTTATTATTTGATGTTTTTACATTATGTACCCCATCAAATTTTGTTACTACACATCTCACAATCATGCCCACTCTAATGATTTCCCCATTTACAACACCTCTCATTTATGCTGCTCATTTACTTACTGAAGCATAATTAAATTCCTGTGGCCAGACCCTTAAACAAGTCTTTTCTCACCCACATCCCTGCCAGAGGCCGTCAATGCAAAAGTGAGGTATGGTGTCATTTAGCTATCTTCTGCCTTCAGTTCTTCTGCACAATGACATTTCTCACTTTTTATTTTTTTTAAAGTTTACTAATGAGTGAGTACATACCCTGATTCTCTTTCTGGGATTGTGATAGCTCACTCAGAAGGATAATATCATATCCATCCATTTGCCTGCAAATTTTAGAATATCATTTTTTCTTACTGCTGAGTAGTACTCCATTGTGTAGATGTACTACAGTTTGTTAATCCATTCTTCAGTTGAGGGGCATCTATCTTGTTTCCAGGTTCTTGACATTACGAATAATGTTGCTATGAATATAGTTGAGCTAATGCCTTTGGAGTGCAAATCTGTGACTTTAGGGTATATGCCCAATATTGCTAGATCCTTGAAGAGATTGTTTCCAAGTTTCCTGAGAAGCCATCATACTGCATTCCAGAGTGACTCACCAACAATGGAGGAGTGTTCACCTTGCTCTGCATTCTTTTCAGCATAGGCTGTCATCTGTGTCTTTTATCTTAGCCAATCTAACAGGTTTCAGGTGGTATCTTAAAGTTGTTTTGATTTGAAATTCTATTATGGCTGAAGATGTTGGGCACTTTTTTGAGTGCCTTTCAGCCATTTGTAATTCTGCTGATAATATCCTTTTTAATTATGCACCCCATTTTTTAATAGGATGATTAAGAGTTTGGGGCTATAGTACCTTGAATTCTCGATATATTTTAGAGATCAGTCCACTGTCACTTGTAGAGTTTGTGAAAATATTTTTTCATTTTATAGGCTGTCATGTTGTTTTATTGAGGGTGTCTTTGGCTTTACAGAAGCTTCTCAGTTACAGAAAGTCGCACTTATTGATTGTTGTTCTTAGTGTCTTCACTTCTGGTGTTATATTTAAAAAGAAGACGCCTATATTAAAAACCTAGAGAAATCCCATAATAGAAAACTAACAGATCACCTGAAAGCCTTAGAACAATTAGAAGCAAACTCATCTAGGAGTAGACAGCAGGAAATAATCAAACTTAGAGCTGAAAACAATGCAATTGAAACAGGAAGAACAATACAAAGAATCAATGAATCTAAGAGTTGGTTCTTTGGACTACTGATTTCTGTGAGTTAATCCTGCTACATTGTTGAAGGTGTTTATCAGCTGTAGAAGTTCCCTGGTAGAATTTTGTGGATCACTTATGTATACAATCATATCCTCTGCAAATAAAGATAGTTTCACTTCTTCTTTTCAATTTGTATCCCCTTAATCAATTTTCGTTCTCTTATTGCTTTAGCTAAAACGTCAAGAATTATATTGATTAATTAAGGGGAGAGAGGACACCCTTGTCTAGTTTCTCATTTCAGAAGGATTGCTTTGAGTTTTTCTCCATTAAGTTTGACGTTGGATGCTGGCTTTTTGTAAATTACCTTTATTATATTTAGATATTTTCCCTGTATCCTTGATCTCTCCAGGACTTTTATCATAAAGGAGTGTTGGATTTTATCCAAAGATTTTTCAGAATCTAAGGATGTAATTATGTGATTCTTTTTCTTCAGGTTTATTTTTTATATAATGGATGGCATTTACATTTTATTCATAAGTTGAACTCTCCTTGCAGTTTTGTAATGAAGCCTCCTTGATCATGGTGGATGATAATTTTTATATGTTTTTGTATACATTTTGCCAGAATTTTGTTGAGAAATTTAGTATCAATATTCATGAGGAAAATTGGTCTGTAATTCTCCTTCTTTGTTGCATCTTTGAGTGGCTTGGGTATTAGTGTAATTTTGGCCTCAAAAAAAGACTTTGACAATATTTCTTCAGTTTCTGCTATTGTGTCTTCCATTCCAGGAATTCTACCTTTCATCTCTTTGATTCTGTTGGTTATGCTTGTATCTGTAATTCCTGTTCTTTTCTTTAGACTTTGTTTTTCCACCTTTGCGTCATTTTTGCCGTTTTTATTGCTTCCATTTCAATTTTTAGTTCCTGGAAAATTTCTTTCATTTTTTGGTTTTCCTTTTCTTGGTTTCCTTTGTTTTCTTTCCAGGATTTGTTCATCTCTTCCAATTTTTTGTTTATACTTTCTTCTATTTATTTAAGGGGATTTTTTATATCCTCTTTTAAGGCTTTAATAATCTTTATAAAGGTGTTTTTGCTGTTGTTTCCTTCTGTTTCCTTTTCATTGCTCTGTTCAGGTCTTGTAGTTTTGGAACCACCTGTTTCTTCTGGTGTTGCCTTGTTCTTCCTTATATTGTTTGGTGTATTTGTTCTTTCTTAATTTCTTCCTTTGACCCTCAGGTGGTTCAGTTGAGTGATGTTTAGTTTCCATAAGTTGGCAGTCTTTTTGTGATTCTTGATGTTGTTGAACTCTAATTTTAGACCCTGGTGATCTGAAATAGTACAAGGAGTTATACACATTTTTTGGTACCTGTTGATATTTTCTTTATGACTTTGTATGTTATCAATTGTAGAGAACATCTCATAGGGTGCTGAGAAATATGTAAATTCCTTTTGTTTTGGTGAAGTGTTCCATACATTCACTAATTCCATTTGGGTCATAACTTCTGCTAGATCCCTTATTTCTCTGTTGAATTTCTGTCTGGTTGATCTATCCAAATGTGAAAGTGGAATATTGAAGTTGCCTACTATTAGTGTGTCAGGTTTGATTTGGGTTTAACTTTTAGAAGTGTTTCTTTTACATATTTAGGTCCCTTGTGTTGGGGACATAGTCAGGATTGAGATTTTTGCTTGGTACATTTTGTTTGAGATGAATAAGTAGTGACATTTCTGGTCTCTTTTTATTGATTTTATTTTAATGTCTATTTTGTTAGATATTTGAAAGGCTACACCAGACTTTTTCTTAGAGCCATTTGTTTGGAAATGCTTTTCTCAACTCTTTACTCTGAGCCTGTGTCTGTCTTTAAAGTTGAGGTATATTTCTTTTATCCAGCAGAAGGATGGTTTCTGATTTTGTATCCATGATGTTAGGGTATGTCTTTTCATAGGTGAATTGAGTTCATTGATATTAAGGGATTATTAATGACCAATGATCAATATTTCCTGTCATTTTTGGTAGTTTCTTGTATTTCCTTTTTTTCAGAAGGTGGGTCTTCTCTGGACTTATCACATGTCTGTTGTTACATGACTGTTTCTGGTTTCCTTAGGTTGGAGTTTTCCCTCTAGGGCTTTTTGTAGTGTGGGAATTGTGGTTAGGTGTTGTTTAAATCTGGTTATATCATGAAATACCTTGCTAACTACATCTATGTTGATTGATACTTCTGCTTGGTATAGTAGTCTAGGTTGGCATCCATGCACTTTTAGTGTCTGTATAATGTCTAACCAGGACCTTCTTGCTTTCATTGTTTCCATTGAATAGTCAGGTGTTATTCTGATGGGTCTGCCATTATAGGTGATCTGACCTGGTTCCTTTGCAGCTCTTAAGATTTTTTCTTTGTTCTGTAGGTTTAGAGGCTTAATTATTATATGGTGAAAACACATTTTCTATGGGTCTAGTCTGTTTTGTGTTCTGTAGGTTTCCTTATTTTTATACGTATTTCCTTCTTTAGGTTAGGGAAGTTTTCTTCTATCATTTTGTTGAATATATTTTCTGTACCTTTGAGCTGGTGTTATTTTTCTTCTTCACTTTGAATTATTCTCAGGTTTGACCTTTTCATGATGTCCCAAATTTCCTGGACATTTTGTGAAGTAATTTTTTTTAGTGTTTTTTAATTATTATTATAAATAAAGAAGTGACATTTTCTATCCTTATATATCCTTTTTCAAGATCCCTTCCCCCTCCCACCACATCAGGTCATTCTCTCTTCTCCACATCTCCCCATCCCCGCCATGGGCTGGTGGTCCCAAGGTCCCAATATTGCTTAGTTCAGCCTCGACTCTTAGCAAATACAGTTTTCTCCCCGAAACCTCAAGACTGAGTCAGGTGTTCCTCTAGCAGGAGTGGGATACAAGGTGTCAGTCCAAGGTGTTTCTGATCCAAAGCTGTTCAATGGTTGTGGTGAAAGACCCCCAAATGAGGACCTTTCCTCAGAAGGAGACCCCGAGTCCCAGAGACCAAACTGAGCCACGAATATCAGATGCAACTGCATGAGGGTTTATTGGGGGGCGAAGGTACCTCCGGGCGGCAGCAACTAGGGGAGCTAACTGGCGCGCTGAGGCTTTGTTCAGGGGCTTTTTATTACATAGGGGAGAGCAGGAGGCAGACTTACAGAAGCAAAAGGCGTGGTTATACGGAAAACAAGGAAATCATTTGCTCATTTAAACAACAACTTTTACTTATTGGATGAAGGCCTAGTGGCGGGAATGAACAGCGGGAGGAAATGGTCGCTTGCTGGGAGGGGGGCTCCCTGAGCATTGGCCCTCATTACAGACTTCTTGTGGTATGCGGTTCGGTCATGTACTTCTGGTTATCTGATGGTTCCTTAGCAACCCTTCTACTATCTCCCTGCTTGCAGGCTTGTGCCTCTGTGTGGGGGCAGGGGAACCTTGGGCATGTCCGGGCAAGCCTGGACAAGTCACCTAAACTGAATGCCAGGGTCAAACCCTAGAACTCAGAGTCTTTCAGTGGTTTGCAGCTTAGGCATGCTTTGCTTTTTTTTTTTTTTTTTTTTTTTTTTTTTTTTTTTTTTAAGGCAAAGAAATGAAAGTTTTTTATTAATTGGCAAGTGAAATGAAAAGGTATAGCATGATTTTAATTTCACTTAAAACATTGGCACCAACCTTCCTTCACTGAAGATTTTTTTTTCCTTCTTTATTTTGTATTTATCAAGAAAAAAAAACAGTAAAAAGAATTTAAAAATGCCGAAGAGTTAACAATAACTATATAAAGGATAAGAATCATAAGCATGGCTTATCAAGGGTGGAAATACAAATAAGATTGCTACACATATATTTTCTTTGTGTTCAACTTTCCCTCTGAATTTTTTTTTCCATCCCTGTATATCCTTATTCAAGGTCTCTTCCCCCTCCCAACACATCTGGTCATTATTCTTCTCTGCAACTCCCCAACCCCTCCCTGGGCAGGGAGCAGACAGTCCTATGGTCCGACTGACCCAATAATGCTTAGATCAGTTTCTACTTCTGGCCAAATCCAGTTCTTTCCCCCCTCCCTCAAGAGTGAATCAGGTGTTCCTATAGTTGGACTGGGGTTTGAAGGGTCAGCCCAGGGTGTTTCTGATCCCAAGCTGTTCGGTGGTTGTGGTTTGCCTCTTGGGCATGTTTGGCTTTTTTTCTTGTTTGTTTATTTAGAGACCACTAGTGAGTGAGTACGTCCCCTGCTTATCTCTCTGAGTTTGTGAGACTTCGCTCAGGAGGATATTCTTCAAATCCATCTATTTGCCTGTGAATTTTAGGATATAATTTTTTCTTACTACTGAGTAGTATTCCATTGTGTAGATGTACCACAGTTTGTTAATCCATTCTTCAGTTGAGGGACATCTAGGTTGTTTCCAGGTTCTTACTATTACAAAAAAATGCTGCTATGAACATAGTTGAGCTAATACCTTTGGAGTGTGAATGTGCCTCTTTAGGGTATACACCCAGAAGTGGTATTGCTGGGTCCTTGGGGAGATTGATTCTCAATTTTCTGAGAAACCTCCATATTGTATTCCAAAGTGGCTGAACAAGCTTACAATCCCACCAACAATGGAGGAGTGTTCCCTTTGCTCTGC
>PVIH01015552.1:23493-49263 GCA_004025045.1 Sigmodon hispidus | reverse complement strand
CATTTATTTGTGTCTCCACATATATAATTTCTTTCACTAATTTTGTATTTTGTTTCTGTAGTTTCTTGGGCTACATTTATTTGGGAAAAATTATTTATTTGAAAGCATTTTTTGTAATTGCTTATTGCTATAAACTTCTCTCAATATTTTTGTGCTTGCTTTTAAAATGCTGTTTATTTATTCTCATGTGTTTAGAGACAATTGTAATTTTATTTTTTATTTCTTTTGTTACCTATTTGTTTAAGAACATTTGTTTAGTTTCTAAGCACTTTTGCAATTTCAAATGATCCTTTTTGTATAATTTCTATTATTTTCATTGTTGTCAAATCATGCTTTATATATTATATATATAATTTTTAAAAATTACGTTTTGAATTAATATATGATCCAACTTAGAGACTATATATTTTGTCATCTTGCTCACATTTCATCTTTTTATGAGATGAATAAATATTCTAAAGGTTTTTGCTAAAATGTTAAATGTATGATGAAAATAATATATGTTCAATATTTCTCAAGATCAAATTTATCTAGACTGGATCAAAGAACAATTAATGCAACACACTTCTTATGATTGGAGTCTCTTGTTATATAATTTTTAAAAATTTTTTGTACTGTATTCTAGGATGTTAATCTAAATAAAGTTACTGAATAGTAGCCATTTGGTTTTTTTGTTTGATCTTTTTTTTGTAGGAGTGAGTGCATCAAACCTTTTAATGCCTATAGTCTTCCATATTGACAAAAATTTTAAAATCTACTTATTCTGTATTAATATCATTATTTTTATATAGGAAACAGATTATGGGACTAACAATGGAATTAAGGAGACCAGAAAATGAACTATTACAGGGATAAACATTACTCATGATAGGAGAAATAGAGATAGTTGGATAGGGACAAGATATTATTCCAATAGACAGCCAATGTAATTTGATGTTGGAGCTAATGTAGGTGATAAGAAAAAGGATAAACTCCATTTTTCTGTTCAGTCAAATGAATATTCCATTGTACCTTCACTATTTTTATAAGAGGGAAAAAGCATGGAGAAAATAGAATTAACATTTATGTTTTATGACCCAGTGAGTTTAACTAGTAGAGTCAGTATGAGCGTAGATGGGTTTGTACCTATCCATTGGAGCTTTGTAGGATCACAAATAGATATGTATTTTCCCTTTGTAAGAATCTTTCAACAGTCTGTAATTCAATAGGGAAAAATAACTTCTCATGAGCTCTCCCCACCTCTAAAAGACATGTCATTCTTGTGAAGGTTCAGTGCAGACAGCTGCAACTGCCATGATTTCAAGATTGCAGTGACTTCATCATGTTCAGGGGGATTTGGTGGGAGAAGGTGTAGTTTTATACAGGTATGAAACAGTCAGAGAACAAATGTAATTAATAAAAAAGAATTACTTTTTATCCTTAATTCTTCTTTTGATTTTTTTTATTATGAAAGAAGAAGTCACATTTTCTATCCCTGTATATCCTTAATCAAGGTTCCCTTCCCCCTCCCACCACATGCTGAATTCTTGTCTATCTGCTACCTTGACTACTGTATGTTGAATTCCAACTGGATGTGAACTTGTGTTCAAGAAGCAGTAATCTTCAGGAAAGTGGAAAAAGCAAACAATGGCATGTATAGTTATCATAGTTCTTGACATTTCCAAAAATCTTACTTCTTTGGGTTCAGGAATTGATGGTTTTTTCAACATCTACCTCCATGATGTTCCATTATTAACAGATTCTGTCTCCTGATAGTTCCTTGACAGAATGTACCAGATAATAAGCTGTCACTGCTTACATAAAGTGGGGCTTACAAAGCACATGAGGATTATACAGGTTTAATTAAGAAATAATAATGAGGACCAGAGATACTGCTCAATGGTTAAGAGCAGCAATTGCTCTTGCAAAGGACCCAGGTTAGATTTCAAGCATCAACATGGCAGCTCACAACCATTAATAACTTCAATCCAAGTGAATCTGATCTCTTCAACCTTTTATGAGCATCAATTCTGTATGTGGAATATATACACACATGGAAGAAAAACACTCCCATACATAAAATCAAATAAATCTTCTATTTTACAAAGGAAAAATAATGCAGATTCATGTGGAATTTCATATCCCAAAGGGATCACTTGGGAGAAGAGAATGCTAATGGCAAGAAAACTAAGCAAGGGGGAAAGATATGAAAGAAACTAAGTCCATTTTAAATTTTGCAGAGAACAAGTGCTACTAGAATTTTATCTGTAGATGTTTTTGAGTATACTTTCATTACTAATAATAATTGTTTAATAACCACCTAGTATGAAAGAGTCATACTTTGTAATATATTAAATAAACTAATTCATTTGGTTGTTTGTAGAAAGCTGTAAAATGTTTGTTAAAGGTTTAGCAATTTCTACATTAGCTAAGGTATAATGTGGTGTATCTTGATTTGACTTGAGAAGTCATTTTCCAATATCTTTGTTAGCACAGTCCTACAATATTGTCTAAAGCACTATCTATCCTTATATATTAATACAATGTAATATAACATATTATCCTAAGTGCATTATTACATTTCTAAAGTAGGGTTTGACACAGGTTCTAAACCTGTTGCTTTTGTTTTGTTTCATAAACTCTATATATTTTGTGGTTTGGAGAATAATTACAGTGGTGGATCTATAATATTAACACAACTGCTTCTACTCTATATGTTCTTTTATTTTCTTCCACTTAATTTTTTGTTTTGTTTTTATGACTTTATCCTTTAAAAATTTTTCAGAAACAGTGTTTACCAATCATTACAGAACCCACTACCCACTTCTAAGTCTGTGATATTGACTATAATTTATTGATGAGACTTTCCATTTCGAAGCCTTTATATTTTCTCCCATGAGGAAAATGCTATAAAATTATTTTCTTGTTGGACGCATTAAGCTCCAGACCCTTGTATCTAACTGCTATATTACAATTCTGACAGGTGTTCTAGGTTCATAGCCTATTTATACCACAGAGAAAAATAAAGTATGTTAATTAACTAATTCATATATGGTATTTCTTAATTATATGGCCTTAAACTAGTTTAGCCATACATTAAAAATAATGTTTAGAAACTAATCTATTTTCTAACAAGGCCAAAATGGTCAAGTTATACAGGAATGATGGATATGTTTAATTGACTACAGGAATGATGGATATGCTTAATTGACTGGGATTGGTAATACAAACCAAAACTATCTTTTATGAAGTTTTAAATAATGACTGCTTATTTTGTCAAATAAAACCTCAAAATACTTAAAATTTCTTTAAATTTTATACTAACAAATAGTTTACAAATTAGTAATTTGAAAGTGCTTTGCCTTTTTGAAATGACTTTCTTTTTAAATCAAAGGAAGTATTTTTATTTTCACCAGTAGTTCCCATCTGTCATTGTGCATATGGGCTTGCCCTTTTTTCCTTTAACAAGTGTTCTATTTTCCCTCTCTTTTAACAAATATGTTCAAAATCTTCATAGCAAATAAGGAAAAATATTTGCTCTTATTATTTGGCTGAGAAGTGGCCTAAACTTATGACTCTAAAGATTTCATTACTGAAAATCCCTGTCCTTCAAGACTATAAGTATACACTTGCAAAATAAAACCAAGATATTTTCTTTACTTCCATTATGAACAACACTTCAACTCAAGTTAGCATTAGTAATTTAGTATTTGTGTCTGTATTATTGGCACGTATTTCTAATGTACTACCCAAGCAAAAGTTTCAGAACAAAAGACAAATTTTCAGAACAAAATTCAGGCTCCAGGAATTGAGTATGGAATACCTAACATATAATTTATATTCAATATTTGACATAAAAAGAAAGCGCAAATTATGCCAAAAAGAAATGCTTTAGGAAATATTTTTGATAAAAGAAGGTGGAGCATGAATAATGGTGGAAATGTGGCTACTTGAGTTTTTAAATGATTCTGTTTGGCAAGATTCTAGTATACTCCCAAGGTTAGGGTTAGGGTTAGGGTTAGGGTTAATTCAGTCCCCCAAAGATATGTTGTGTGTTACCCAGACAGAGGAAATACTAGATTATCCAAAATAAATAAAATCCTTTCTTTGATCCATCCTTCATTTTGAGGTTAATATCTCCTTAAATGTTTTCAGCTCTAAAACTGAAATCATGAGCTTGTGATGTATGTTTTTGTAGGCATGTGAACGTGTGTGCACATGCATAGACAGACAGACAGAAACACACACACCTACTCATATATATGCAAACCATTAAAATGAAATCGAAATAATAACTCTACTTATCATCAGCTTCCAACTGAAATGTGCCAATCACATCATTCCTACAATGGAGAAAATTAATGTATCCCATCAGGACCACATGATATGAAAATGCTGTGAAGTGACGGCATATATATAAAAGTTGGAAAATCCACTTTGATCCACATTTTTGATGTTTGATAATTGTGCTTATTATCAGGTCCTCTCTGCTCTTTTACTTTGACACAAGATCCATTATCAGTGACAGCGTGAGTGTGAGTATGGGGTTTGATTTGAAAACTGCTTAAGATGAGATAATGGAAAGAAGCTTTTTGTCTAATAATATTAATAGAGTAGAAGAAAATTAAATTTTATCATACAGTGCCTCATTTGAATTATTTTTCTTTCATATATAGCATTTTCTAGTATCTTGTATACTTATTTTTAAAGATCCATAGTGAAATTTTTGTACATAAAGAATTTTGCTTTGAGGCTTTCATTACATGATCAAGCATTGAGTAAGGAAATATAAGAATAATGGACACAAAGAGAAAGACAGGTCACATTGTTTATCTTTGCAGCTTTGATAATTATTACAATTAGAATTCATAGTCATATGTTAACAGACTAAGACAAGAATCAGAATATAAACTCATATTTGATGAGAGGAAACATATACAAGCTCACATTTATATGAAATCATTGGTAAATTCATTAATTTGGATTTTTCAGCATTAATTTATAATAAAAACAGATTACCTAGAAGCAAGTCATTATGGCAATTAATGTGTGCTAATGTACCTGAACTTTTCTGCTTTTCTAAGTTTTACAATAAGGACCAATATTAATTTAGAATTTTAATGTCATTCTGCACACATTAACAGATTAGTAACCTCACAATGGACACCTAAAAAAAATGACTGATTTACTTATTCACTTATGTTTTATATCTGTTATGGGCATTTCATGTTGTTTGGTTAAATACACACACACACACACACACACACACACACGCACACACACACACACACACACACACACACACGTATACAAATTATGAGTCCATGAAAATTTTCAGCTCAAATTAAATATTTTCTTATGTTTATGAGTTTTTATTATCTAGTGAGGGATGTAGAAAAATAAATTTACCTGTACTCAACCAAGTTATGTTTTCAGTTCATTCAAAAGCCATTGTGTTTAATTCACCTATTTCCTATTGACTTTTTTCTGAAATATGTGCTCACTACAGGGTTACAAGCCAAGTAGTACTCTTCATAGCTTTTGAGATTATGGTAGCGTATTTGAAAGTGGTTTATGAAGTAGCTTTGTTTGAACTCTATATCTATTTTACATTTGTATGGTGAGTTTACAGAATTTTGACAAACACAGAGCATTCAATTTCCCTTTCTTCCACTGGAAATCTTCTCCCAACAAGCCTATGCCCATGTCTCTCCTTTTTACCCACTGATTTATTTAAAATCACACATGAGCATGAGTGGCAGGTTATTTACCAGAATGAAAGCAACATACCAATTGTCACATCAGTGAGAAAAACTACAGGTAGTCCCTTAGTACCCTTTAACTACTCAGACCCTCAGTGAGGAATGGGGCTTAACCAGCCTCCTGCATGTAGGATAAAATAGTGAAGTTCCTGGTCTTATGTAGACAGCTACAGCCTCAATAGAAAAAGAGATGGTTCTGAAATAACTTGTCCCCTCCCCCCAAAAAAACCCACTGGCTTTAGTTAAAAATTAGTTGCTTGTTAAACCATAATAATTATCCACTGCAGCACCAAGCCTCCATTGATAATATTGATTTTTTCAGCCTTTCTATTCCGCTTTATAATATCTTAACATTCCTACTAATTACTCATAATCTTTCATATGAAAAGTTTTGTTTTCCAGACCTGTTCAATTTTTGCATATTAATAATTTAAGAAGTTTACAAAGGTTTGAAAAAAATAATTTAAATGCTGACTTATTGAGTATTGATTGAGGTTTACTTTTAGTCATTTTCTATGCAATAATCTCATGAGTATGTACTTGGAGACATGTATAGAAAAAGTAAATTATTTTGTAACATGGCTTCCTATAGTTTGTGGTTTTTGTGTTTTGTTAAGCTAAAATACAATGCAACAAGACATTAATTAGTTGATTACACTTGCTAGAGCATGGCTTTCATGACACAGTGGCAGAAGAAAATTCTCATTCATCATTTTGAATTACTTTGCAGTTATCAACTCTTTATCAGTTACCAAACAGGGTTAAGGTAGAGCACATGCAACATCTTTTTTTGTTGTTGTTTCAAAGTAACTACATAGTTAATTATTAAGTTTTAAATGAAAAATTGTTATAATGTCTATTCTTCTGCTCCCCTTGAAAATGTTCAAGTATATTTATACAGGTGTATTTTCTAACTTTGACCTGTTATTATTCTTAAGAAAATTCAATAGTTGTGTATAGTTGCTACCTAAAACAAATATATTAAACATTAGTATTATAAAATATTCCAAATATATTGATTTAAATCAAAATTAAGCATGATTGGGCAACTTTAGTTATTTACACTTAATCTGAAATTCCACCATCTGAGATACTTATCATTTAGGATGACAGAACAGACTAAATGTCTAGAAGACTGGTTGGGAACTCAGTGTTTCTATGAAAAAGTGCTTTCTTTATTTTACTATAGTATGGTCCTGTCTTATCTGATACTTCCTTCTGTTTTATTATAGCATAAAGCATTCATTAATTGCAAAGGCTCTACTTTATCTTGAACTCATAAGACATCTATCAATTTATAATGTGAAATATATTTGACCTGTAGGCAACATAGCTTTACACTATAAAACTCTAATTACTCTAATTATGCTTAGATATTTTTTGAGATTTAAAATAAGTTATAACCTAAAGTGCTTTCTTCATCTGTAACTGAGCCTAACCTGGCTTGAGGTGCTTTAGATTTTATCTTTTATGTTCCTTTTAGAGAAAAAGACATAGAGAACAGTTATTTTTCATTATCTAATAAGAACAAACTAACTACAGCTCTTGTTAAATTTGAAACTGTGTTTATCAAGTTTCTCCCTTCAAGATATCGTCAATGCCGCATCTTTTTAAAAGAAATTTCAATAAAAATATGTCTTTTATATAGGGATAGATGTTGATAAATAAATAGATAATAACAAAAAAACCTTTTAGTTAAACTACATATGCTAGAAAACATGACAAAAAGAAAATGTTAGCTATTCCATTAACACACAAAAATGTGCATAGTATTCTATTTTATCATATACTACTATAAAATAGACACAAATATAGAAAGTTAAAATTTCCTAAAGGTGACATAGATGCTCACCGACCATATTTGTAATCATTTAAAGTCAATAAAAGAGTAAACAAATGTAAACAAGATTATGAATTTAAAATTGTTCATAATATATAGCTTACTATAGTAATAATTCTATAATTGCTTCCTATAGATTTGCTTTAAGAAAGTTGTTGTAATTCATTAAAATACACTATTAATCTTCTTCATGTGAACTATTTGTTTCTATAATAAATTTTATATTTTAGTATAAAGTGTTCTCTTGGGTTTTAACTACTTTTAATATATATGTTACCTATAGCATACAAAATTTGCCTTGATTGACTGCTTATAATATGGGAAGCTACATGAGAAATCAAATGACAAACAGCAGTCTCCTTGACTAGCATAGATATCAGTGCAAAAGTCCTAGTTGGAAGATTGAATTGTGATAACCTGATATGAGATATTTCTGGCCCTATGTCAAATATGTCTGTTCTTTAGTTCAGGGAAACTTTTTAACTAGACAAAATGAGAAGCCACAGTAATGGTAACCTTTTTTCTAGCTCCTCTTTTCTATGACCCATATTTTTATGGTAGGGCAATCTTTCTTCAAATTTCCAGACCTACTAGAGATCCAATTAAATCATATCTGGTTAGTTTTTTTCCCCTAAAATATGTCATTGTAGAATGTTATGTAGACTAGGTCCTTCCCAAAAATGTTTATTGCATTGTATTTAATTTCATTCTGAATCAATGGCCTTTACTATTTAAAATTTAAATATTGTTTGAGAATTTTATATGCAAGTACTGTATTTCCATCATTTCAGCCCTTCCTTTCCCCCTCCATTATCTTGTACCATAACCTTTATTTGTATTTGCAAGAGTGTTTATTTTCAGTTCCACATTGCTTCTACAGATTTGCCTTTAAACTACTACCCTATCCCAAACCTTCTCAATAGGCCAAAGAATATAAATATAGATTTTGATGTAAACAAGACTCTTGTTATGGCAAGTTATCAAAAATACAGGGAACCAAATATATTCTAAAGATCTAGCAAGAGGATAGAGAGATGGTTCCACAGTAAAAAGACAGTACTGCACTTGCAAAGCCAAGTTTAGTTCTTAGCACACATGGCAGCTCAGAATCTGCCGCTAGAGAGTCTGGCAAATTCTGCTGCTCTCTGTGTGTACTGCTCTCACATGCAATAACGTGCCCAGAACCAAAGAGAAAGCACAATTTAAAAAACTACACAACTGGAAAGAACTCAGTAATCCCCACAGTCTCAATTACTTTGTATATTTCTTTGGGTATGTTTGTCTCTTTACCCCTACACATGAGATGTTTAATTCTCATTTTGTGTGACCACAAAATGCCACCCTCCTGATTTTGCATAGGCATGCTATTTAATTGTAAAGCATGACTCAGTCTATGGTTTGACCATGATTCTCAAATCCCCCAAAAAAGCATTTCTAGTAATGTTTGGATCAAGATTCTAATGCCATGATATTTGAGTCTCAGAATAGGAAAGGAAAAATCATATAGCTGCCACAGAAGTTTTAACTCTGTGGGTGGCAAGCAACCTTCTGGAAAAAGAGAAAGTAGGGTTGGCCAAACTATCTTAATTAGGAAGCCCTTGATTTAGATCTCCTTGATTTTTTATTACAATTATCATGACTTTTGTTTTAGAGATTCTGGTGGTGTCATTTTCGTGCCATTTCTCTACTAAGATGGCCTTCTTTTTCATTTAAGTATATTTTATTTCATATTAATATACATATTTATAGTCTGCTTTAAAGTCCTAGTGTGCTAATTTTAATATCAGGGTTATTGTTGAGTTCATCTCTATAGATTATCCATTTCTTTTTACAGTGAATTATTTTTCTCAATTATTGTATGCTGTATAATTTAGGATTATATTTTGGACACTGATGGGTATTTCTAAAAACTCTCAGGTCTATTGTATACAGTTCTGCTTTTTTTTTCTTTTGGTTTAGCAAGTGGTTTTATTTTTTGACTTGAATATCAGATTTTGGCTCAAATCTCCGTTTTTGTTTTTCATTCTCAGTCAGAGATTTGTAGTGAATTATACACAGTATATGAGTTGTATCTTCTCTATTGATGTACTTTTCAGGATAAATCCTTAGCTTTCTCTTGATTATAGTTATTGACACTCTACCCCATGATTAAGCTAGAGGTATTGTAATTTTCTGTCAAGATATTTGTCACCTTGAAGAATCTCTGACCACTTTATACATTTTATATATATATGTGTGTATATATATTTATATATACATATTTACTATAAACTGGAAAAAATAACCCTTGCCTTGCCCTCTTACAAGTTTTGATTCCTCACTAAAATCTACTAATTTGTTCATTCTTAAGGGCATATGGGTCATTGTTTTATTATTGTTGAGTTTTTTGTAGTTATTATCTACAAGTGGATATGACATGGTAAACTCAATTAAAACCTTTCATCACTTGGACTTTTCCCATTTTTCTTTGTAAGTTTCTCAAAATATTAATCTAATACATAGTCACTGTAAAATAAATGAAGCCTAAATACATATTTTATATATAATGGTTTACATGTTCTAGGACCCTCTTTAGCAATTTACCTATAAAAACTTCTTTATGGAACCAAATAACTCATGTAAATTGCTCTTCAAAGTTTTATTTCTATCACTGTTATACTCCCCAAGAGATGTGTTCCTTCTGTTATTTCTCAGAAAAATGAGGTTTTTGCTATATGCACTTTCTGAATTTTTCTTTACTTATATTTCAAAGTCACTTTGAATATTGAATTAACTGAAATAAAGTTGTATTTACAACCACTTCATTTCTCACACATTTTCAAGCATTAACAGACTAGGTACTTACATATAAAAAATTAAATGGTAGTTTTATGGATGGACTTTTATATTTAAGGTAGACTTGCCTAATAAGTATTATTTACATTCTCCCTGAAAGTCTAGATTAATTTTTTTCAATTAAAAAACAATGAGATTCAATCCTTTTCTCTGAAGTGGAGACAATCTAGTTTAAAAACAGATATATGGACAGCTGATATATGGGTTTCTTTAAAGATATAATTAATTCAGTGATGTTCCAATATGTTTGTTTGATAGGGATGAGATTTTTATAAAAAAGTATTAGCAAAATTGTGGTAGGAATGTTATAAATTTCTCCATAAATGATAAAAATTATAAGTCAAAGGCAAAATTGATTCTAAGATGGAAATATAACATTAATGTTGACATGAAATTTTTTTCTTCTTGCTAGTATCAACGAGTGCATTGAGGTTGAAACATAAAACATGGCTTATACAGATATGAAAGACTGAATGAGACAAAAATAAGTTACATTTAGATTGTATGTAACATTATGTGAGTCATTTTAAGGAAATTGCTTATAATATGATAGTCAGTAGGCGAAGAATTTCAATTGTAGCAACAGCATGATGCATTAGTTACAATTCTACATTCTTTTACAGAATAGCCTAAAAATATTTAGAAGTTCAAAAATAGTAGTTCATTTTTCATTCATCTAAATGCCACTTAAAATTTTCTGTTTAGTGAGCAGTTCCCTGGGGACTAACTCAGGGCCCACACTTCTTTCCATCTTTACCTCTCCATTGCCTTCAATATGAGGCATGAAATGTTACCATGTTTACTTGCATTAAAACAGATGAATGGAGAGAAGCAAAGAAAATTATGAATGAAAATTTTATTAGACCCAGAAGTTGTACTAAATTTTCTACTTTTTGACATCAGACATATGCCTTCATCTTTCCATGGGAAAGAGTGGTGAGCACTTGGATTTGTTTCACAAAATACAAAGGAAACAGCTAAGTGAAGAGCTGTATAGTCTCTGCCAAATAGTTTCAGATTTAGTTGCTTGAAAATACATTCTAGTTATAGTGTTCACAATGGAGTAGACAGAATGAGGCTAAAGGTACAATAAATTATTGATAAAATATTTAACATTTTAATTGACAAGTAACGAAGTTTTGATTTATAAAATGTTTGGGTGGTAATACACAGATACCTCTCAGTAATAGGATATGGTGACTGAATTTAGAGATGGAAATGTGGCCAAAATGAACAATAGATTGATAATATATGTGATTTTCTTATAGTGGTTTGGCTAGTTCATAGGCTAATAATTCTTGAATGTTTAATAAACCACAGTCCTTTATTGGGGACTACAGAACTAAGAACATACCTTATTGCACTGAAGTACTTGCCTGGCAAGAATAACACCCTGAATTTGATCCATTTCACACAAAAAAGGAGCGAGGAAAAGAGTGAGTGACAAGGAGGGTGGCAGAGGGAAGAAGCTAAGGAAGAAATGCAGAAAGAGGAAGAGAAGGAAGGCAAGGGTAGAAATAATAAGTTTACCTTCAAAGTGTTTGTTGTTAGAGAAATACATATATAGATAGGGCAGCTGGGGTGCATAAACTGTGTTTTTGTGTGTGTGTGTGTGTGTACAAGTTCTAAAGAAGCAAATAAAATATGAGAGAATATCTAGATTAAAAAACCAGGGTTGTACCTGCACTAAAATACTTGAACTATCAAGTACACAATTTCTTTGCTTTTTCCTATTTTCTAGTGTTTTGAAATGTTAGGATGAGTTAGCTAAAGTATTAAATTTAATAGAAAAAATACACATTTTGAAATAGAGAATCAAGCAACAAATGATGGAAATAAATGAAAGAATGCCAATAAGAAAAATTTTAGTTTTAAAATTCAACAGTTGCCAGACAATTTTTAATGTGCTATGAACTCTTTGCTTTTCCAAAGGGATGGAATAATGGAAATACAAAACAATGCATTTTATACATGGATATTGGTTTAAATAATAATACATATCTATGAAAGTATACAAATAGAGGCAACATACACTAAATCCTGAATGATGAAGAGATTTAGGGAGGCAGATAGTTATAAGAACTATATAGACTATTTGAGCATTGGCTAAAGTTTAGCTTTGTTCTTTCATTTGATAAATATATATGAAGATTATATAGTATAGTAAATAAGTAATACCTGTCCCACAAAATTATATAACTATCATTTTTAAATTTAGTTTTATTTATTTTATGAGGCAAATGAAATACTCATTGTTAGTATTTTGCCATTTTGAGTATTGGAATTCTGGATATCCAGGGAAGGGTAGGGAGAGAGAGAGAGACAGAGACAGAGACAGACAGAGACAGAGACAGAGACAGAGAGAGGAAGAAGACAGAGGAGGATAAAGAAGAAGAAGAAAGAAAGAAAGGAAGAAAGAGAAGAAAAGAAAAGAAGAAAAAGAAGGGTGCATAGACAAAGGAAGTACTGCCACATGATGTCTCTTTTTTTTTTTTCTGTCTCTCTTTAAGGGACAGGTGACCATGTAAACACTCCCAGGGGCTTGTTCTGTGGGCAGGTGCATGAGTGTTCTGTGGGCAGAGTGTGGCCACAACATGGTTATGCCAGAGACAGATGGCCATGTCCAGGAGTCAAGCTAGAGTGATGTATATATACTAACACTCATTACTTTTGTTAGACTTATTGGGAATAAATAAAATAGTCTAGTCAGAGTTTTAAAAACATAAACAAATAGTGAGATGTTATAATGAAGTAGTCTGGTAATTAATCTGTAATTAAGTAGTGGAGACAAAGCAAAATACATTCAGAATTTAGAAAGAAAGGAATATTGATGACAGGAAAGGCCTACAAGATTGTCATGGAATAAGAATACAAGTGCCCACATAAATAAGGTATCTAAAAGTCTTTTCCAATGTAGAGGAAGAGTAAAAAATGATAAGAGAGAATAAATAGTTAAGGTCATGTTAGTACCTAGACCTCCATGTACAGTTCTTTTCCATTGGGGTGAGTGGGAGGAGGTGATGATGTATGCAAATTTGTATGTAAAATTGAAAAAATCCTTTTAAATAATAAATAATATTTAGAGAAGAAGATAAAGGGGGAAAATCCCTTTAAAGATACTCAGAAAATATCCAATCCTTGTATGCCTTCTCACAGTTCTTAGTATTGTGTCTAGTTTACTTCTTTCCAGCTTCAGACATCTAACTAATTAACAGAGGTGGTAAAATAATGATTTTTCCATCAGTGAATGAAGGCTCTGCTTGTCCCTGCTGATGACCTCACTTTGCATTTCCCCAAGGCTACAGAGTCATTTACACATGTGTGTGGTTGCTTTAAATCACAGTTGCAAACCACCACTGATCTAAGCCATCTAACTTCTGTTCAAAGTGAGATGCTTAACTGAAATAATAGTATCAGCAAAAAACATCTTGAATTCAAAATCAGATGGAGGCAACAAATAAAATTTTAAGTGATGTAAATCATCAACATCTTGAATTTCTCTTATTGTAGCAGAGCTATATTTCTTAGAAGCTAACAAACATATTTGCTTTATAAAATTTACTCTTTGAAGTATATAAATACACATTGGTCCTTGGAGGGTAGTAATTTTAACCTAAAACATTTCAGAACAAGATAAGTTAAAAAATGAGTGCTTGGGCAAAGAATGTGAAAATGAAATTTTATTGGTACAATTATACTTTGCCTTAACTGTATGTTCATGTACAAAGTATCTATTATTACTCAGACCTTGTTGTCTAATTTTCCATGAGCTCAGTTCAGAATCCACACTAAAGTGACACTATTTTAAAATGAAAGATAATTTAGAGCTTCTTTTGCGCTTTCTTGCTAATACTTGTCTTACATGAAAATAAAAGTAGGGCAGGATGGATATTTAAGGACAGGCAAGCTTAAGTTCATTTTGCAGGTTTACCACAACCTAGCATTATGATCAGATGGCTCCATAGCACAATGGACTTCTAACAGCATAGCCAGAAACCAGAACTGAACTCTCTCATTGTCGAATATTATTTTAAAGTGTGTTACTTTTGTTTATGTTGCATTGATTTAAGTCTGTGAAGCTGTGATACTTTGTCTAAAACACCAGACTGGTATAATAATTGAATGGCTAATAGCAAGGCAGGAGAAAGGATAGTTGGGGCTGGCAGGCAGACAGAATATATAAAAGGAGAAATATAAAAGAGGAAGAAGTAACCAGAGAAGGAGGACTCCAGGGGCTAGTGAACAGCTACACAGCAAGTCACAAGTAAGAGTAAAATTTACAGAAGTTAGAGAACAGAAAAAGCCCAGAGGCAAAAGAATGACAGGATAATTTAAGTTAAGAAAAGCTGGCAGAAAGCAAGCCAAGCTAAGACTGGGCAATCATAAGTAAGAATAAGCCTCTGTGTATGATTTATTTGGGAGAACACTCTCTGTGCCTTAATATTTTCCTCTATAAAATGAAAGTGCTATCAGTTACCCCTCTGCAGTACATCTGAGAATCAGAGGTTACATTGTGGATATTATCAAGTGTAAGGTGTTTAGAGATATAGAACTCATATGACAAATAGTGTTTGCATCTCCCAAGTTAAATAAGTCACTTCCAGTTGGAACAGTTCTGCCTAGATAGATAGATAGATAGATAGATAGATAGATAGATAGATTTCTCAGAAGATACATTTCAAGACCCCTAGTGGATGGAGTCCTGAAGCCTCAGATTTTAGTAAATCCTGTATAGACACATATGGGTTCTCAAATATACATAAATCTGTAATTAAGTAATATATAAGTTAGGTACCATAAATCCATTATCCTTGTTTTTTATTTATGCTTGGTATTATTTTGTCAAAGAAAGATTACGTGAATACAAACACCATGACACTAAGGCAGCTGATCTGAGGGTTAAAATGACTACAAACTAGTGGAAAGTTTGCATATGTAGAGCAGGTACATTAGACAAAGGTATAATTTACATGCCAGACAAGATAACATGAGATTTTTCTTGTGTTACTAAGAATGATATACAATTTAAACTTCTAAAAATTCTTTATTTAAAGAACTTCCTCTTTAATATTTTCAGACCTCTGCTTACTATCATGCTGAAAACATGAAAAATGTAAATAAACATAAAGGAGGACTACTGTAATGGTTCTTAAATTTCCATTCTTTTTACCATACTATTATGTTAGACTCCAAAGAACATGAGAATTTACAATGATATACCTAGGCCTCCAGCCTCATCCCATTTCCAAAAACATAAACCTGAAAGATAATTTGAGAACCACCCCTCAGTGACACTCATTTCAAAGTATTAGAATAGCTGATAATATGATTATATTAGAGGATCACTGGACTCGCTTATATAGTTAAATGACACAAATATGTATTCTATAATAAGTGTAATTTTAATAAAATTACTACAAAGGCAGGAAGTGCTGCTCAAATATAGAACATCTGGCCAGCATGTTCAGCACCCTGGTTACAATACTTAATACTTTCAAACAAAAGTTTTGTAGTAGAGACACATGAAAAAAAAACTGTATGCAATGAGTACTGACCTACAATTTACAGAAGAAACATATGAGAAATGAGTTTCGAATAATATAAACTTTTTATGGTTTCTTCAATTTCCAGCAGTCTTCCTGAGGAAATGAGCTACAGCCTGTGCTTACAATTGTTGAATGATAAGTTGTTCTCAAAATACTTCATGGCAATCCATCAGAAAATTACTATAAAATACGGGTTGTTAGAATAAGACTGCGTGCAGTCATTTTTCAGAAATTTATTTTAATCTGTCAACTTTCAGTCTCTGATGTGAATAGAACACTTACATACAGTGTACAAACTCCATCCATTACAACAGAACCCTATACCTGCCCATGGCTTCAAATGGAAATGATTTGCCTGGGTAGTTATAATTGGCAGCTATTTAAATATATAGTTGTTTCTTAGAAGTTTTATATATACATTAGAATATGTGTCTTAAAAAAGAAGAAGATCCTTAGAGATTCATGAATAATTTCAATGTTTTTTTTTTTTTTTACTTTTACATGCAGGTATGTAAGATAGCAGAAATTCAGTTCTCAATACAATTATAATCAATGAGATGCTATTTATTAATTTAAATGCAAAATTTGCAAATGATCTTCCCCAGGCCGAACGGATTTACTCTCATTGACTCATGGAACTTCTCCTACCCTTTTCCTGACTTAAGAGTTCATTGGAAATATAATGCATCTCCATGATTCCAAAGCTGAAGTAATTTAGAATGCTAAAATAAAATAATATAATGGTCATTTATTTCATTCATCAAAAGCAAATTTTGTTTTAAAATTTTCACTTAAATAACCATTTAGTTAAATAATCTTGGTAGTAAGCTATGTGTTATGAAATTCCATGGGTCATGAAAACCAGTCAAATTCAGAATAAATGAATGAGATATTGGCTATATGACCCACAAAAGTAGCACATTTATTATCTACATGAAAATTCAGCTAACCCATGGTACTTAAATTCTTTTTATAGGAAAAATAAAGTATTATTTGTTTGGTATAAATGACTTCATAAATATAGAGAACACAACCCCATGTTTTACTCTTAATGTTGTCTAGAAAGATATTAGAAAGTAAATATAGTATTTCCCTTATGGTATGTTGATATTTCAAGAAAATAGAATAAACAAAAGTTGGATAAAAACTGAATTTAAATTAAATAAAACAAAGTAAGGGACCTTTTTATCAGAGTTGTTAAAAGTTAAGAAATAATTTAATAAAATATTCAGTCAAAAAGCCATTTATATGATGAATGAATAAATGAATACCAGTAGTTGACTGAGATACCCCTCTGAAAAAAACAACTTAGAATTGTAAAGATCAGTGGTTACCAGAGAAAGGAATCCTGACCTTTCAAATGATATTATTTAATGGCATTTAGTAGAGGAAGAAGTTACACAAAAACCACTAAGTGATAATTTTTAAAAGGGAAAAGAACAGTAGGGAATGAGAATATAAGGGAGAAGTAGAGGGAACATTAATATATGTAAAACAAACAAAACCCCCACCATCCCTGATCTCTGATCTCCGCCATCCATCCCACATGGGGAGCTCCTGTGATAGAATTTGAAGCTAGTAAGAAAGTTTTGGTTTGCTAAAGCTCAGTGTCCACAAGACTGGAAGAAGCAGAATTAAGAAGAGTGATTCATACACACTGGTGACTGGAACACTTCTACTTTATACTGGCTATTGAATAGATCTTATCATACAGTTTAAAATCTGTAGGCACTGAAATTATAGCCCCATTATAAGTAACTGATAAGCTTTAAGGTTTTTATTTGGATGTGTGTCATTTCACACAATCATAAAAAAGAACCAAGATAGGATAAAATGAACAAAATTTGGAGAGGGAGAATGGTCTTTGAAGGAAAATAGAGAGAATAGAAGAAAGTAAGAACCTTCATTCACAACACAGTGTAGAATATGTTGCTTGTAGAAAAAGAAGAAAAACTGAGTAAAAACACTCAAAAATGCAGTTATGATCCAGAAAAGTTTTGAACAGGTTTTTAAAGTTTTGAATAGAAAGTGTTAAAATAAAACTTACATGTACCATGATCTGTAATTGTCTTAAAATAAAGTCTAAAAAATGAGAACTCAACATATATATATATATATATATATATATATATATATATATATAAAATTGTTGGCTTCAGAAGGCTGAGAACCAGGGCTCCTGTCAATGATGCCTTTATTAAAGGTATTATGATTTGTATTTCCTTATGGCTCATGTAGTGGGATTATGCTCATAATGTTGTACATGTTTGTCCTGCCTATGGGTTTAGTATAAGTTGATTGGCCAAAGGCAGACAGGAAGTGTGGGCAGAGCTATCAGGCTAAGAAAACTCAGGAACATCTTAGAGATTCAGGGATGGTTCAGCATATAAAAATAAATAAATATAATCTACGTATCAATAAATGGAAAGAAAAAAACATGGTTATTTCATTAAATTCCAAAAAGCCTTCAACAAAACTTAACACTTTATTGTAAAAGTTCTGGAGATTAGAATTGCAAGGGACATACCCAAACATAATAAAGACAGTGCACATCAAGCCTATAGCAAGCATTAAATAAATGGAGAAAAACTCAAAGCAATTCCACTGAAATTAGGAACATGACAAGCTGTCCACTCTCTCCATATCTATTCAATACAGTACTTAAAGTTTTAGCTTGAAAAATAAGACAACAAAAGATCAGGGGCATACAAATAGTAAAGGAAGAAGATAATGAATCATTATTTGCAGATGTTATGATAATGTGCATAAGTAACCTTAAAATTTACTAGGAATCTCCATTGCATTTTACATTTTGATACTATATTTTTAGAATTTCTAGTAATTATTTTAAATATAATATGATATCCTTATGTTTTCCATTATTTCTTTTACCATATTAAATATATACATTTTATAAATTCTAAACAAATACATTATCTAAAATTCTAGAAATTTATTTTGTAGGTCTTTTAATATTTTATTTAAAGTGCATTTTCTTATCTAATTTTCAACTGCAGATGGTGATCTCATTTACATTTGTCTCAGCCAAGATGTCTTTATACTTTTATATTAATTTCTCATATTGACACTATTTAGAATATACACATAGGACATAATCAGTTTTAAATCTGTTCTTAATATGTGTTCAAGTTTATAAATACTGAAGAATATTTTTTAAATTATTTTCACACAAAGCCAAGGTCACAGCAGACAGTGTTCTTTGTCATTCCTTGGTACAAATGAGTATAACTTCTTCTAGAGTACCCTTTTAAATGTAGCATAATAAGGGTCCATATACCAGGACAACATATACCCCAACTGCAATACCTAGCCTTTTAAAGACTTTGTATCTATTCTCATGACTCTTAAAACTCCTAGCAAAAGAGCTACAGCATACATACAAGATCATACAACTCTAGTTTACAGTTTCTGCCATTTAGTAGGTAAAACTCTCTAGCCTGTTTGGTTTGGGCTTTGTGTTTTTACTTCTTATACCACTGTTCTCCACTCTATGTGTTATTAATCCAGCTTTTCTAGATGTTTTGGAGTATGGTATGAAAGTTGGATTTTGTGGAGATTTTGCTGTTGCTGTGTCTCATTTTGTTTTAGTTTTGGTTTTAACTTTCTGGTATAGTATCACTGACAGAAACGAAATGCTTGATTTTTACTTTATACAACCTCCATGTAGCTTGATTTTAAAATAACAAACTTTATCTTTATATCATAAGAAATCATGATTTTAAAAAAAAACTGATGCATCTAACTTCAGAGAAAATTGCATTGCTTCCAGAGCAACCAAAAGAGGTCAGGGACATGCTAGGTAGTGGTACTTGAAAATGATTTGACTGTGCTTACTATGATTTCACTGAAAGAGGAACAAATATCTTATATGAGAAAGCACAAGAAAGAAATATTGCTCTGTTTTTAGTGTAGGTCATTGCTTGTTTCAAGGAAATTGCTCTAAATGCTATCTGTTTTCTATCATTTACTAAGAGCAGTAAGGAAATAACCTTATGCTGACCCACTTGGATAGTTGTGTATGTTGTAAAGTTTTATTTCATCAATAAAGACTTACTTTTCTTAAGAAGGTTTGAGTTCCCGAATCCTATAAAAACTAGATACATGAAGCCAACTGCTAGCTTATTACTACAGATATAAATTACCATTTTGCAGCAAATACTATGTAAACTTGGCTCACTATTATTCACAAAAAATTTTGAAGATTCATTTTTATAAAAATGATAAGGAATGGCATATGCCATTTTATAATGTGCCCCTTTATAATCCATTTTATTATGAATTTTTCTCTTCCCTCCGCAATATATTTTAATATTGCTTTATCCTTCCTATTAAGTTAATTTTGAATTATTATCTACCAAGTATACATTCAAAATTGGAAATTGGATTGGTAAAACTTCACCACTTTTTATAGGGCCCATGAGTTATAGATTTTTAGGTAATTTAACATAACAAGTCTTATATTTTAAAGCATATCATCATTTTTGCAGAGCTAAAGTTAAAAGAACTCCAAACAATCACATGGTAAAGGCACTTTGAGGAAAGTAAGGAATTCATTTTGCCTTTTTAGGAAAATCAACTGTTTTCTTACCAGAAAGCAATAATGATGCAATTTTTGTAATTGTGTATTTTCATATCAGTGAGCTTAAAGACCTCTGTAAAACATTACCATAGTATGCCATTCATGTGCTACACTTGAAAGTAACTATAAAGTATATGCTAAATGCTATTTGCACCTAATAATTACGAAAATTTAAACTTTCCAAATTAACCTGAAATTAACAGGGTCTTAAAATATTTCTACTAATTTTATTACATATAATTTTTTTTGTGCTGAAGAAGAGCACAATTTCCTTTTCTTAAGCTACTTTTTGTGAAATTGTTAGATTTTTATGATTCACATATTTGTATTTTATCTTTATTTACACTTGCAATTCAAGCTGTTCATGTCTTTTCTCCATTTAAAGCAATTCTTTGTCCTACTCATTGTGAATGTGTGGTCAGAGACAAGAGGGAAGTAGATAATATCCAATCTGAACAACATTTCCACATATAATTGAAGACACTTGCAGCATTCTAAACTGACATTTAAGGATTGCTATGAACTAATTTATCCTTTTCTCTTCAGCCTGCATATTTCTTCTGTGCATAATTCCTTCTTGCAGTTAATGGGAATTTGGCATGACATGTGACATGAGTACGTGTTTCATAAAATAGGAATCTAGGATCCATCATTTAATAAAGAATATGCTTTTTCCCTTAATTGGTCTGTCTTCTTAATGTCTTTCATTATAGTAGAGCAGTGTAGACAGGCTTTCCATCCTAATGTGAAATGGAACTGTTTTAAAATGCAGGTTATATAGTGATTACCATGAACAGAAAGCAAGTGCTTGATCTATTGGACTGAAGATGGATTTTGAAATCTTATACTTTTGAATAGAACATAAAAGTAAAAAATTCTATAATCATGCTGCATTGTAAACATTCTAAAAATAACACACAATATCACTTGCTCATACTAGTGAACTCTGAGAAACTCTTTACGTAGGCTATGAGCTTTCAATCTGAAAAAGTATAGTTTTATTTTGGTTATTTTCTCATTTTTCCTTAGTGCTATTCACACTGTGCTCGAGTTTAGCTTTCAGCTTGCTGTCACTAATATCAGCATTTTTGTTTTGCAAATAAGACTTTTCATTTTTATGTTGGATGAAATTATATTAGTATCCAAACAATTTCAAGTAGTTGTTGATAATGTCACAACACATAGAATAAATAAGCTATAGTGTTAATGCAAGACACTGCTATGCAGATTTAAAAAGCCTATGTAAAATGATCTCAATATGTACAACTTGAAAAAAAAGTGAGGCTGCAAGATGTATGTGTGATGTATTAATATGTGTAGATATATAATGTCAACAATTTTTAAAAGGTCATGCATTTCAGAAAGAAGATGATGGATGCATGGAATGATTTAGAGGGAGGAAAGGTGAGGAAGAATGATGTAATTATAAGCTCAAAAAAAAGAAAATCATTTAAATAAAAGTATTCTAATGTTTGTAGTTGCATGAAAATTGACAGGAATTATTAAGAGAAAATAGTGAATAGAGTTGATTCCCTAGAAGTTTAAGACTTGAATATATATAAAGGAAAAAATAATAATCTTAACAGTGCATTTCTAACCACGATTGTTTTTGAAACTCATTAATTTAATGCACAGAGATTATACTGACTTTTCCTAATCTGAATTTTTTCACTTTTACTAGTTAGATAATTCAGACATTGTATAAATCACCATACCTATCTGGAATCTTATGGAAATTAGAGCAAGTGGTTTCAAAAGCACTTCTGTGTTCTTGCATCTTGTCACATAGAAAAAGTATCACAGTATAATATGAGATATATAGAACACTTTGTATAGGACAACATCCTAAGAAGTAAGGTTGTGTGTAACTGACAATAATAATTTTGCCTACTGTAGAATTTATGAAATTATACTTAAAATAGGTTTTCTTAGCCAAGCAGACAGGTATTAGACATGCATTAAATTTATCTTTTGAAAGCCCAATTTCATGACCACTCTAAAAAGAATTTCTGTCTTTCAACCTTGGGCTAAAACTTTCTGCAAATATGTGCTGAACTATCCAAAGTATAGTAACAGCAGATGAACTCAAAACATTGACTTTTAACTGCTAATCAGTATTTTGATAAGCTTCTGAATCTTTATTAAATATGTGTTCCTGTTTGATATCTATTCTATTTAGGCTTCAATTATTTAATTACAGGTCTTGATATGAAACTAATCATGCACATATCTATACCAAGCTTGCATACTGACAGGATAAAATCATTAAACAGTCATTACTGTAAACTGACGTTGGCCTCAAATTTTTGCAGTTAACGGGGGAGTTGATGCTTGATGAACAATCCAATTAAAATTGGCAACAAAAGACCTAAAATGTCAGCCAAATTGCTTTTTAATAGTCAATGCAGCCGTCACAAAACATAAACATTAAAGTCCCCATAGAAGCATAAAGCTTCATGGTGAAACAATTCTAGAAAATGAATAATAATTACAGCATCTTGAGGATTCTTTTAATAGATGTGCACTCATTAAAATTATTTTGTTGGCTAGAATCAGATGACAAAGTTTGTTTCTCCAAATACTTCCTTATATTTGTGATAATAATGGTTTATTTTAGGGAGGTGTGGGTTCTATTATTAACCAAAGAAGTACTTTCCAAAGAGTTTTAAAATTGTTAAGATAAAGTTTTAATAAAAGGGAATACGAAAAGTATACATCATGGCATGCTACTGGAAGGGGTGGGAGGGGGAAGGGAACTTGAACAAGGATATACATGGATAAAATATATGACTTTATTAATAATAAATAAAAAATAATGAATCATTTACTGCACTTTTTTATTCATTGAATATATTTTTCTCATAAAACATATACTGACTATGGTTTTCCATCCCTCTACAACTTCTCAGTGCCTTCCCACATCCACTTCCATACAGAACCACACACTTTCTATCATTCATTGGAAAACAAACAGTATTCTAAAGAATAATAAGAACATAAAATAGAACAAGATAAAACAAACACAAACACATTGGAAAAAACAAAACCAACAAATAGAAGGAAAAGAGCCCAAGAAAAGAAAAAAGAATCATATATAGACATAGAAACACACTCATCCACACACTAAAATCTCCCATAAAAACACAAAACCTGAAGCCATAATATATACATATGGAAGAGACCTGTAGGTCAAAAAATAAATAAATGTAAAAATAAAAAGATTTTTTTAAAAAACAAAAGAAAACAAATACCTGACACAACATTATGAGACAAAGAACCTCCAAAGATGCCATTGAGAGTTTTATTGACCATCTGCTGCTACACATGTATCTTGCCCTAAAAAGTAGTTTGTTTCTCCAGCCAGACTTTCCTGGAGAAAACTAAATTTTCATTTACAAGTGCTTATCAACTGGGGATCACTTCAGGCTTCAGAATGTGTCCCTGTGTTCACATCTCCTTTCATCTGTGTCCACATCTCCACCCAGGAATGTGGTCCCTGTGCATGCTACCTAGGTCTATATGAGCTCCTATGTGCATTGATCATTTTGATTTAGAGGCCCTGTTTTCTTGGTATCCTCTATCCCCTCTGGCTCTTAAACTGTTTGTCTCCTCTTCTGCTGGAGTCTCTAAGCTCTGATGGGGTGATTTGATGAAGATATCCCATTTAGGGCTTAGTGTTCAAAGGTCCCTCATTCTCTGCCTATTTTCTGACCTGGGAATCTGCATTTGTTTTTAATTTTGAATTGAATTAAAATAAACTTTATGGTATATTTTATAGAAATATAACATGTCATTAAGAATACATAAAACTGAAAAGATAGAAAACAAGTTATGATTGTGACTAGTAATCTCTAAGTAGCAATTCTTTTCAGTCTCTGGGTGTGCAATGCCACATACATAAAAAGATTAAATGAATAGACATGTACTACTATGTAGCAGTTTTAATTTTTAAGTTGATGATGTTAATACCAAGGTTATACTAAAAATTTTCACCTTTGATTCAGATGTTTTGCACAGGGAGACCAAAAATAAGAGATTTTTATGAAATGTTATTTTATGTGCTGTGAATAATCCAACTTCTCCGTGATTACTGGCATGTGCCTCAATAGACAGAGAAAGAAATTGCGAGATTTTCATCTCTGTAACATGGTAACAGAAAAGACATCATCAAAGGGCTCTTAATGAAAAATTGAGATTTTTAAAAAAATATATAATTTATTTTCTCGATGAATTATTGATAAATATATATAGTATGCCAACAGAGTATTAACCACTCTGATAATAAAAAAATGAGTAATATATGTATGTGATTCCAAACTTTTACTTGAAGTTTAGAAATACAATGATTCATGATAGTACTTCAAAGTATTCAAATCAGGAAAATATAAAACACATATTTCCCCAATTCTCTGAAGAATGTTTTTAGCCCATGTGGATCTACACAACAGAGCCCTTATTTATATGGTGCCCTAATAAATTTATGTGCTGGAATATCTGTCAATTAAGTATAGCCTTTCTCTACAACCATAGAGTTTAATTTAATGTGCTATGAAGGTAAATTGATGCTTAGACTTCTCCAGCTGCAGTTCTTCTGTATTATACATTGGATAAGTTAAAGAAATGTTTTCAGAACAATTTTTAAGTCCCTCAAAGGGGTAATAGATACATTGGGACTTCAAACTCTATTAGCTGAAACAGTGAGGAGAAAAGCCTATAGGAATATAAATGAAACTTTAATGGCACCATATCAGAAAATATTAAATAATCCAACTATTCATAAAAATTGCTTATCTATTTTGTTCTTTTTTATAATATAATGATGACTAAGTATGGACACATATATATCTATATCTATGTATATATATATATATATAATAGAGAGAGAAGTGATATTTATTAGGCTCTATCTCTAAACCACTAATTCAACCTATGGGGAAATAAAAATGCCTCAATATCTCTTATGTACATAACATATAAAATCCTGTCAGTAATTTGGTTAAGTCGGTTTTAACAAACCAAGTCAGCCAGATCTTTTGTCACAAAATGAACTATAGAGTAAGAGAGCTAAACAGACTGTCTCCCCAAAATAATACTTAGAAAATTTCAGCTTTCAAAATAGAAGAAGAGAGCGGAGGGATGGAATGTGTGTGTGTGTGTGTGTGTGTGTGTGTGTGTGTGTGTGTGTGTGTGTGAGAGAGAGAGAGAGAG
>PVIH01015552.1:0-23393 GCA_004025045.1 Sigmodon hispidus | reverse complement strand
AAAAAATTAAATGGAGTCCTGTTATGACCTAAATATTTGATGGAAACTAAGAAATTAAAAATGAATGACATACAGAATGCCTCTCAAGCACCAGGCTGTCTACATAAAAAACACAAAAAGAAAATCGACAAAGTATTATAATGTAGTAAGGTTTTTGATAAGTAACTGTAATACATGATATGAAAATACAAAGCATACTGGAATAAAGCATCACACAAAAAATACCATTGCTAAGAAGGGTAGCTCATAAGAACGTCACACAAAAGCAACATATATTGTACTGTGGAGATGTGTAAGTGGAAGGTTTAGGTGTAATGGAAACTATCAGGGTTTATATGCTCTATCAAAGATTTTGAACTGTTTCTCATAACAATGAAGATCCATTAAATTTACCATAGTAATAAGAAGATGGTGAATTAATTTATTTTTATTATTTATGGAAAACATAGATAATTTAATAAGCTTCTGATAAATATACAACTACCACTTATTTATTTTGGTGAGATTCTAATAGGTCAATACAAGGATCTTATGTATAATCAATGTTTGTAGCCTTGTCCAGAATATATCTAATTAACATCAATACTTTATTGTATGTTTTCTTATAAAACACAACTAGCACATTTTCATATAGAAATAGCACAAGTAAAAATAGTTCAACAATGTTTCTTCAGTTTCTATTGTACAGAACATTTTGAGGAGTATTAGCATTAGTTCTTCTTTGAATGTCTGGTAGAATTCTGCACTGAAACCATCTAGTCTTATTTTTTTCCCTTGGGGTTTTAGGTCTGTTTAGGCCTTTAATCTGATCTTGATTTAATTTTGGTAAGCGGTACTTGTCAAGAAATCTGTCCATTTCTTCTACGTTTTCCATTTTTGTGGAGTATAGATTTTCAAAATATGATCTGATAATTCTCTGGATTTCCAGGGGATCTGTTATGTCCCCCTTTTCATTTCTGATTTTGCTGATTTGGATACTCTGTCTCTGCTTTTTGGTTAGTTTGGATAAGGGTTTGTCTATCCTGTTGACTTTCTCAAAGAGGCAACTCTTTCATTCATTGATTTTTTGTATTGTTCTCTTTGTTTCTATTGTATTGATTTTAGCCCTGAGTTTGATTATTTCCTGCTGTCTACTTTTTCTGGGTGAGTTTGCTTCTAATTGCTCTAAAGCTTTTGGCAGTGCTTTAACTAGGTCTAACTAGGTCTTTTGTGTGAGATTTTTCTAGGTTTTTCATATAGGCATCTAGTGCTATAAGTTTTCCTCTTAAGACGGCTTTCGTTGTGTCCCATAAATTGGGTATGTTGTGGATTCATGTTTATTAAATTTTAGGAGGTTTTGATTTCTTTCTTAAACTTCTTCCTTGATCCAGAGGTGGGTCAGTTGAGAGATTTTCCATGAATTTGTAGGCTTTCTGTGATTTTTTGTTGTTGTTGTTAAACTCTAACTTTAGAGCATGGTGATTTCATATGATAGAAGAAGTTATTTCCATTTTTGTATCCATTGATATATGCTTTATGAGTGAGTATGTGTCAGTTTTAGAGAAAGTTCTATGAGATGCTGAGAAATATATCTATTTCTGTGTGTTTGGGTACGATATATAAAACTATTAAGTCCATTTGGGTCATAACTTATGTTAGATCCCTTATTTCTTTGTTGAGTTTGTGTCTGGTTGACCTATCTAAGGGTAAAAGTGGGGTATTGAAGTCTCCCACTATTAATGTGTGGGGTTTAATATGAGATTGAAAATTTAGTTGTGTTTCTTTTACATATGTAGCTGCCCTTGTGTTGGGGGCATAAACATTCAGGATTGAGACTTCATCGTGGTTGATTTTTCCTGAGATGAATAAGTAATGTATATCCTAGACTTATTCAATTGATTTTAGTTTAAAGTCCTTTTTTAGGAATTAGGATGGCTACACCAGCTTGTTTCTTAGGACCATTTGATTGGAGAGTCTTTTCCCAACCTTTTACTGTGAGCCTGTGTCTGCCTTTGTGGTTGAGGTGTGTTTCTCGTATGCAGCAGAAGGATAGCTTCTGTTTGTGTATCCATCTTGTTAGGGTGTGTGTTTTTATAGGTGAATTGAGTCCATTGATATTAAGGGATATTAATGACCAGTGATTGGTATTTCCTGTTATTTTTTGTTGGTAGCTCATGTATATTTCCTTTCTTTGGACTTTTCTTCTGAAGGATTATTGATTATGGTTTCATTGGTGTATCTGGTTTCATTGGGTTGGAGTTTTCTCTCTAGTGCATTCTGTAGGAGCAGATTTGTGGATAGGTTTTGTTTAAATCTGGTTTTGCTGTAAAATATCATGTTTATTCCATCTATGGTGATTGATAGTTTTGCTGGGAACAATAATCTGGGTTGGCAACCATGCTCTTTTAGTGTCTGCATGACATCTGACCAGGACCTTCTTACTTTCATTGTTTCCATTGAATAGTTGGGTGTTATTCTGATGGGTCAGCCTTTATAGGTAATTTGGCCTTTTTCCTTTGTAGTTTTTAACATTTTTTCTTTATTCTGTAGGTTTAGTGGCTTGACTATTATGTGGTGAGCAAACATTTTTTTGGTGGGTCTAGTCTATTTGGTGTTCTGTAAGCTTCTTGTATCTTTATAGGTATTTTCTTCTTCCTTCTAGGATTTTGCTGAATATATTTTTATGCCTTTGAGCTGGTATTCTTCTCCTTCCTTGATTCCAATTAATCTCAGATTTGACCTTTCATGGTATCCCAGATTTCCTGGACGTTTTGTGTTATGACATTTTGGTTTTAGTGTTTTCTTTTTTTAGGTTTTATTTATTTATTATGAATAAAGTCATACTTTTTATCCATGTATACCTTTGCCCTTCCTCCTCCTGCCCCTTCTATGTATGTATTTCTACTATTGAATCTTCCACTCTGGAAATTCTCTCTTCCATCTCTGGGATTATGTTGGTTATGCTTGAATCTGTTGCTCTGTTTGTCATTAATATCTTTCAATATCAATGGACTCAATTCACCTGTAAAAGAAGATAGTTGAGTGAGAGGAGCAACAAAAAGGCAAACAAAAGAGATGATATCTTGACAGAGGAAGCCTATGGGGGTTAGAAAGAGACTGGGTGCTAGGGAAAACTCCAGGAACTCACAGGATATGCCTGGCTAGGTCATCAACTAATAGTAAAGGTGATAACTAGATAGGACTTCCCCTATAATCAAATGAATAGCTACCCTAAGTTCCATCACAGAACTTACATTCAACAATGAATCAAGGTGGAGGCAGAGATACATGTCTGAGCACTGGGTTGAAATCCTGTTCCATCTGAGAGCAGGGGAGGTTAGTCTGTATGGACAAGGATGATAGGGATTACAAGGGAAATTCCCACAGTCATAGCTCACTAGAGCTCTGGGGAGCTCACCTAATCAAGAACAGTCACTGTGGAACCATCTGGAAAAGGAGCTAGGCACTCCAAGGATGGGCAATTATCTACTGACATGGGCAGTATGTAGAGCCTGGAGAAGCAGGATCAGACAGTTTCTGTGTGTGGACTGGCACTCTATAGCCCATTCCCTTCTGAGGAACACCTAAACCAGTCTTGATATTAGGGTGAGGAAATTGAACTTGCCTGGAGTGGATGCTGAGCTGATTCACCTTGAGAGTTCTTGCCCTTTTGGGGAAGAGGATTGGGGGATGGGAAGGGGGAGGCTGAAGGCTGACTTGGAGGAAGTGGAAGGAGAGAAGGAAGGGGGGCAAGGGGATACATGGATAAAAAAGACTTTATTTTACAAATAAAGCTATTTTGGGGCTGGAGAGATGGCTCAGCGGTTGAGAGCACCGTCTGCTCTTCCAGAGGACCCGGGTTCGATTCCCAGCACCCACATGGCAGCTAACAAATAAAGCTATTTTAATAAAAAGAAAATAGGAAAATTAACATTATTACCATTTTTATTTTTTTATCATGAATAAAGTCATATTTTTATCCATGTATCCCCTTGTTCAGCCGTTAAAGCCTTGGCTCACAACCATAAATGTAGCCATTTTAAATCTTCATTTTTAGATTCCAATATTCAGATACAACTCTTAAAAGTATTCAAGCACCACTCATCAAGAAAACTTCTCTTTGCAACAGGCAAAAACACTATAGAAAATAAATATAATCAAAATACAATTGGAGAGTACAATATCAACTTATATATGTACAATAAAACTTCCTCAGTTAAGATTCTATAAAAATGAAAAAAGATAAAAAAGAATCAGAGACCACAGAGAAAAAAGTGATGGAAAGATTGTCAGAGAATCAGATTTTGGTATGAGAATATCTCCTAATAGTTTCTGAAGCTATACCCATAATGTCTCAGCAACATGACCACCTAAATATGAAGTGATAAAGAATAAGTCCAATGTATATCCCTAAGTGGACAGAAAGGTCCATCAGTTCTTAAATCTATACAATGAACTACAGGAACTAAAGAATGCTGAGACCTGGAGAAATAGTATTCTCCAGGAAAGAGCACACTAGTTATCCAATACCAAATGGTCAGTCCTACATTATTCAACATTAGTTAGACTGGCCAGATCATATTTATGAACATATATATGTTCATGTAACAACAGTTTAAAAAAAAAGAGGTCATGCATTTGAAAGGTAGAGAGTAGAGGTACTTAGGAGGTTTGGAAGGAGGAAAGATGAAAGAGAAATGATATTAACTATAATCTCAAATATAAAATAATAAAAATAAAAAGTATTCAAATAATTTATGCTTAACTAAGGATAGTCAAAATATATTCATTATCCACAATTATTTTAAAGTTAAAACCAATAACACAGAAATGTTTCCGTGATAAACAACTTTTGAATAAATTAGTCATTTGAACAGGTTGTAGATTAATGTGTTTCCATTTATTTGTCTCACTATATTCCACATTTAAAAATAGATTTTAAATCATACTACACAAAACTGAGGTCAATGTTTCACGAAACAATTAATTCCTTTACTGATTGTGATGCTCTAAAATTTTAATTTTCTATTCTTTTTCATTTTAAACATATTGATTTCATAATGTATCAATTAATCAGAACTGGACTCCTCGAAACAATATTAATAAATAGAAAGGTTGGGGGTAATGAGTAGATTCAACATTTTAAAAAGTACAGGTTTAGAGGCTGAGCAACTTGGGCTGTGTGTGGTGGCACACATATTTAAAAATCAGCTCTGTGGGTGGTAGAATCTGGCAGTTCTCTGTGAATTCAAGACCAATCTGATCTACATAGTGAATTACAGGACAGCCAAAGCTATGTAAAAAGACTGTCTCAAAATCCTTAGTGGGGGCAAAATGTAAAAACTGTGGACCTTTTCCTGCTTTCTTTTCTCTACTTATTATCTCTGTGACCTTGGTAAAGTCAGTTATCTTCTTTGGTTTTTATACACAAAATGGAATGCTGCCTTCCGTGTATATCTCAAAGACCCCTGTTGTAGGGAACAAACAAGATAATATATTTCAAAGTGCTTTGCAAACCATAAAACACTATGTAAGTGTAAGGAGGTGATAGCCATAAAATGAGACTATATTTCATAGTTATGTATTTTGTGTGACTTTAGTGAACCTTTTAATCCTTCATATTCATTCATGAAAAATAATTTTCTTGAGGGTCTGTAGTCACACCAGATATATATGAAAATAAGTTTGACAAAGTGCTCCCCATTCGAAATAAAAGACATCAGTGACATCAATTCAAGTACAGTTTACATTTTTAGCCTCCTAGAAAAGAGTCTGATACAGATCGCCACACTTTAAACTAAAAAGACGCTTGCTAAAATAATGGGAAGAATGCATGGCTTTATATTATGTAATTTGCTTATATGATATATCCTTTTTGATACATGGCAGTGCTGCTAAAGTTAGCCTTTGGCAAAAATATGTCATAAACACATTTGCAGAGCTCTAATAGAATGAAATCCATAACAGTGAAGAGGAAGGCAGGCAAGCTATTTATTTGAAAAAGCAATGTTTAGTAAAACATCATTATGAAATACCTGTGTTCAACTCTAGCTTTGGTAAAAAATGACTTGAAATTCAATGATTTGGGAAAGGAGTTTTTCAATTTTCTCCATCAGAAGTTTGTTGAGTAAAGACACTTTGCTGCGAAACCAGATGCCCTGAGTTCAAGTTCCAAAATGAAAATTTTGGAAGAAGGCATCTGAACTGACTCCCACCAGTTGTTCTCTGACCTCCAAACACAGGCAATTGTATACACATGTATTCACAGTCATGCTAGAATATACATTAAATTTCACAGGCACATAGTCTTACTCAAACTTGCTGAAGTGATGAGGATTTATTATAAGTTTGTGTGTTTTAAAAAGTAATTGAATGTCATTCTAGAAACTTCAGTAACAAGAGAGTTTGTATCTCCTAGTATGTATATGGTACAGTGTTTTGGTTGGTACCTGCTATTTATTTTCTGTATCTATTCTTTCCTTGCTACCACATGGCTTCATATGTATTAAGAAATGTGTAGATCTATCTAGGCTACTGTGCCCATGAAGAACAGAATAAGAAATAGTGGCTTATTTTTTAAATTTTTTTAAATTAGAATATAAAGTATTAGATATCATGATGACATTTTTGAACAAACATGTTCAGTAGATTCTCCTTCTCCTTCATCCACTTTTTATTTAAATTTGAAGAACTATTTAATGAACAAGACTGCATTTGTCCTTGGAGGTGAGGAATATAGATAATGTAAAGGTTTAGAGATGGAAATAATGGTAAGCACTGGAGTTTCACAGGAAAAGAAGTATGAAATGGGTTAAAACTGTGTCTTTAACCTTTAAAAGTTTATTAAAAATTAAATTGCAATGTAATTATTCTCATTGCTTTTTAAAATACAGTTATCTTTTTCTAATAAAAATTTATTTTAAACAAAGCATTCTTCAAAAATGTATTCCATTAGCCTGTGTTTCAATTTATTTGAGTTAACCAGAACATGGTTTCCACTCCACGATCAAGCTTATCTAGTGAGACATGGCATTAGGTCATACATGACTGATAATATAGGGATTTCTATTCTTAATATTTGTTACTTATTTAAGAAACAAGAACAGACACATATATAAAAGATCCAGAGATGAACACTAGGAAATAATTGCCACCAAGTGCTGTCATGCACAGTCCCAGTGCTCTGTATACCATTACAATATCTCTCATTAGATTTCTTTCTTATTTTTTGTTTGCCTTAGTCTTTCTTATACTCTATAGCTGCAGATACACCTAATTGATTATGAAATTGAAATGTCAAGCCAAAGATTTATGGCTCTCTATCAATTGTACAACCCAACTCTATATTTGCCCATGTTCATTTCCCATGTTCCTTTTCCAGGAGCACTAAATAGTTTCTCGGGAATATATTGTCTTTAAAGAATATTGATGCCTTAATAGAAGTCAGGAATGTGAACAGGTAAAATCTGAGTACCTTAGATAAAGTCACATTAAGAAAGGTTTGAACATGAATTCCTAAATAATTGCAGGGCCAAAACTTAGCAAAACTTTACAGATAATAATTATATGTAGTCATGTGTACCAGAAAAATACTCACTAGTTTGTACTAAGTTCCCAAAGTGATACAGTTACAATGGTATAAAACAAGATCTCACTCTGCTTTTGGATAAAAACAGTATCTTCATAGTACTTTTGAATGTTCTCCAGAAAGAGAAAGGTGCACATCTAAGAAGACTATTTCAATTTAATACCAGAGACAGTATATATTATTACTAAATGCATTGAGTACCTTGGTTGGATGACTCATCTGATGAAATAGCACTGATCATACATATAAATGGATCTAAAAACAAGGAACTATCTTCATATGAACTGATATTTAAAAAATGAGTATTTAGAAATGAATTATATGATAGAAAGAGGAACAACACAAAGGCTTCTGGAAAGACAAAAATTTCATATCTCAGGACTTAACACTGATTTCAAGCTTTTGTATGTATGTGAGAAAACTGTTGTACAAATGACTCAACAGTAGCTGGGTCTCTATGCACAAAGACTATGTAATATCAAGTCAGCCAAAATCTCAGCAAAGAAGGGGATAGAGTGCACTTATGAAGTCCTACTCCTGGCCAGAAAGCTGTTGGCAGTTGATGGATACTGGGAGAGAGAAATAGTCAGTTTTCTTTAGGGATGTGGTCCCTAATAGGCTACCTGTGCTCCATTTGACAGCCTTGTACTCTGGCATATATTGGCAGTATGTGGAAGTATACAGTTGATTAAACAAAAGATCACATGTAGTTGGGAGGAAACTATTGTGGCGAGACACAGGATGGAGGATGAGGATAGATTTAATAATTTTCCATAATTAAATTCTAAGTAATTTAAAAACTAAAATGAGCATGTAACTTTCTGTTGAACATTTTTTTTCCGAGAACCTTGGGTTAAGAGTACTTACAATGGAAGCAAACAATATGCTTTCAGTTCAAAACAATGCAATACAGTGCATTCATAGCAGGGAACATTTTACAACAGCAGACAAGATTTCTAAAGTAATGAAATTAGCAGCTGAAAAATATTGCTGAAACTAAGGTCATGTTGAATGCTCAGTTGTTTATATGACTTTTCTTACAATCTTTAGAGAGAAGTGACATTCACTTTTAACATTATGTTTTGAGTATATAAAAATCCCACAACAACTAGTTTAAAAGTTCTTGTTGAGATAACTAAATAGCCAAAACATCTGTCATTTTTGTTCGTTGTCTTTATCCCCTTGTTTACTTCTGCTTCTTTGATATCCAAGGAAGTCATTCATTTGCTCAAGTCATCAAGTTACTTCATTCCTTTACAAGAGGTCCATTTCACTCTCTGTATATCATTCAGCTTTTCTGTAAACCCTATGGGGTTTCTTTTGCCACTCTATCATTGTTTGCTAGACCCTTTTCTTGCAATCACCTGTGTTCATATGTATGCACTTACTTTCTCCTCATGTTAGTGTATGATGACCATGTACTGTTTTGTGGTGATTTCTCAGAAAGATATATCTGTTATGTAAAATGTAAAAATAATTTGACAATAGATTTATTTATCTAATTTTAGAATAAAGTTAGTAAAAGAAGCATAAATGTGTCTTACTCTTCTAGCTCCAACATATATTGTATTTTCTGAATGGCATGTGTTGGTTACAACTTTTTCTTTTTATAAAAATAGAGGTCATTAAATAATGGAGTAAAGAAAAACTTGTTCCTCTCCAATGCCTGCATTGTTTAACCGTGTGATCTTGGGAAAAATATAAATTTTCCATGCCTCATTTTCCTCATCTTATATTCAAATGTATTTATTTATTGCATCCACAACTTTATAATAGCAATAACTTACCATGTCTTACAATGAGAATGATGATGGGGATAATAAATAAATGGAATGATATTTGCACCTCTCTCTGTCAGAGAACTGAAAGTAATTAAATGTTGTAGAAACTATTTACTCAGAATGTCTGAGACCCGATCTGTTCTAGATTAATTATAGTAGAATTTAGATATCTTTATTTCAAGTGAACATAACAATTTTTAAAGGCATGTTGGCTCATAAATTAACTACACAGTGTGGAATTCAAAGTACAGTAAGAATTAAGTTTTTAAAATTTCCTATGCCTAGAAAGTATGATACATAATATAAAAATAAGATATGCATAAAATTAACACACTTTGAAAGCCTGTCATGAAAATATTTCAGTTATTTAGTATGCTGTCCAGATAAGTTGATGCTATGTACTGAGCTATATTCCTCCAAGATTCTTATGTGGAAATCCTAGCAAGGAAGAGAGCATGATCCTGCTACCATAAATACTAATATGGTAGAATTTGGAGATAGGGTGTAAGGGCTAAGGTCTAGATAATGCCATGACAGTTCACCCTTACGTGAGAGTAAACCATTTATGAGAAGACACTCAGTCTTCCTTCACCATATGAGGACACAGCAAGAAGCCTGCCATTGGCAAGCTAGAAATAAAGCCCTCCTGAGAAACCAATGGTGTCAGCATATTGAAATTTAGATTTCTAGTCTCCAAGCTGTGAGAATATAATGTTCTGTAATTTACGACATGCAGTTTATAATATTTTTGTTATAGTAATGTGAACTGAGTTAGTTTATCTGTCTATTTATTCTAATATCTAGCTCTGCATTAGTTCAACTATGTTCATAGCAGCATTATTCGTAGTAGCAGGAACCTGCAAACAACCCAGATGCCCCTCAACTGAAGAATGGATTAACAAACTGTGGTCCATCTACACAATGGAGTACTACTCAGCAGTAAGAAAAAATATCGTAAAATTTACAGGCAAATGGATGGATTTGGAGAATATCCTCTTGAGTGAGGTATAACAAACGCAGAAAAATAAGCAAGGGTGTACTCACACATTAGTGGAATTTAAAAAAAAAATAAACAACAACCAAGCTGCAAACCACAACCACTGAAGAGTTTGGGATCTGAAGAAACTTAAGAGTGACATCCACAGAGTCTCCTAGGAAGAGAAAATAGAGATCTCCTTAGCTAACTGGGGCATAAGAAGAGGTATTAACAAATCACGAGAGAAGGAGATAATTAAGTGAGAGAAAAAACAAGCAGGGAGAGAAAAAAAGAGAGATGGAGATCTTAATAGAGGAAGCCAATGTGGAGTTGGAAAAAGACAGGGTGCTAGGGAAACCTCCAAGAACTCACAGGATGTCCGTGCCTAAGTCTCCAACCAATAGCAAAGATGTTGCCTAAAAAGGATCGCCCCCACAATCAAATGAATAACCACCCTGAGTGCCATCATAGAACTTACATCCAACAATGAATAGAAGTAGAGGCAGAGATACATGGCTGAACAATGGGCTGAGTCCCTGGTCCAGGTGATAGCAGGGGAGGATACTATATGAGCAAGGGGATAGGGACTATGAGGAAAATTCTCAAAGTGATGGCTGGATGGAGCTCTGGGAAGCTCACTGGCTCAAGAACAACCACCTGGGAACCATCTGTAAAAGGAACTAAGCTCTCCAAGGATAAGAAACTGTACACTGCCATGGGCAATATGTGGGACCTAAAGGGGAGGGTTCAGACTGTGTTTCTGTGCATAATCTAGCACCTTGGATACCAGCCTTGACATTATGATGAGGAAATTGGATTTACCTGGAGTGGATACTGAGCTAATCCACCTTGGAGCCTCTTGCCCTTTCTGAGGAGGGGACTGGGGGATGGGGAGGAGGGAGGCTGAAGACTGACCAAGAAGGGTCAGGACGGGGAAGGAAGTTGTAACAGGGGGATACATGGATAAAAAAATGAGACTTTATAGAAATTAAAATAAAAAATATCTCATTCTACTGTCTATTTTGTGGATATTTAGTAAGATTATGCCTTTTAGTTTTAATTTCACTTACAACTGCCCAAGCTATCATTTGGTTTATCTTTCTATTATACGAGTTGAAAAATAAGTTGCATATTATATTTTCATATAATTTAATAAATTAAAGTTTTAGTGTCCATTAAAGCTAATAATAATTAATAATATCACAATTCCTATGTTATCCAGCAAATCACTCCTTACTACCATGTAATCATCGGTTATAACTTGTTTCCTTTATAATGTTTTCATTTGGTCAAGGAACCTTAAAAACTCCTCTCACTACATCAACATATGCCTGAAATAAAATAAGCATTCTAGGTACTGATGAAACTATGAAAGTTTATTGTGTTAGTGCTGTTTTGCAACAGATGGATATAACTTTTCATCTCTTATACACATTTACCAACACTGTTTTCCCGTTCACCAGTTCTGGAAAGCTACTAAATTCTCCTATTACAAAGTTCCACTATTTTAAATTCTTTATATAACTGCTTAGTACTATTTATCTTTCTGTTTAGGACTTATGACTTTTTTTTCTTGGTGAAATACCTTTCAGGTCTATCTGTGCCATTGCAAATAGTGGAATTACCTTCATGGTTAAATAATATTCAATTTTTTTCTATATAACATTCTGTTTCTATATTAATTTGTGAATGGTTGTTAGGGTTAACATTACCACTTTGCTACATTTTGAGTATGCAAATATGTTTTGAAAAATACTGTTTTAACTCCTTTATGTAAATTCCCTTAAGTGAGTTTGCTGGATCATATAACAAATGTAATTTTATCATTTGGAAACCTTAATATTATTTTGTATAGCAGGTGTACCAGTTTACATACTAACAGCATTCTTCAACATTTGTTATTTTCTAAATATTTATAATGCATCTCTTACAAGGATTAAGGGACAGCTCACTATGGTTTTTGTTTGCTTTTCCCTGAAGAGTCATATTGAATATTCTTTCATACATCTCTTTTGGCCATCTGTAGATCTTCTTCAGAAAAATATCTATTTAGCATATTTTGATCTATTCCTTTATCAAGTTATTCATTTTTTGCTATTGACTTGAGTGATAGTTGGAATGAGAATGGCCCCTGTAGGCTCATATATTTGAATACTTAGCCTCTAGTTTTTGGAACTCTTTGGGATGGTTTAAGAGGTGTGGCCCTGTTAGAAGAAATGTGTCACTAAGGATAGGTGGGTTCCAGGCCCAGTTTCGGTCTCTTTCTGTTTCTGTATTTCCATCTCTCTTTCATCTCCCCTTTTTCCTCTCTCCTTCTTCTCTCTGTCTTCACCTTGCAGACCTGCCTGTCTTAGCTATTGCTCCAGTGTAATGCCTGTGTTCCCCAACATCATGGTGATGCAAGCAAGTCCACAATGAAATAATTTCTTTTATAAGCTTCCTTGGTCCTGGTGGCTCATCATAGCAACAAAATAATGACTAAGACAACTCATATGCATTCCATATATATTGTGGATGAGAATTTCTCATTAAATATATACTTTAAAAATATTTATCACAATCTGTAGGAATTTTCAATGTGTTAAGTGTTTTCCTTTACTACATGAAATGAACAATAATTTTAATGTCAATTCATTCATATATTTCTACTCAGACTTCTATATAAACTTTTGCGGTAATATTTAAAAATATAGGATATATTTGTCCATTTAATTCTCTTAAATAAAAATATTGTGTAATGTTAATGTTCTGTTTTGAACATTATAGGTATATAGGTGTAGCAGGTGTTAAAATATGAAATAATGAGCATTTTTGCAGAGTAATTTTAATTTTTTAATAGGCAAGGCACATCAAGGAATATATACCTCATGACCACAAAAGCTCACTCATGGCCCAGAAAATATCCTTTAGTCATTTTCTTTAGTCTTTAGTCATTAGAAACAGAAACACATTATATAGCACATATAGCACCATATATGTTTAATTTGATTTTTTATCATATGAAATGCCACAAATGTGTCGATATGTATAAATATCAGTTTAATTTTTCATTTGGGTTTTTATTTAGTTTCAGATTATGACTATAAAACATTAAATATATTTAACATATTTTCAATAATATTTTATTTTCCTTGTTTGCTCTTATAACATTGGGTAATACATTAAATTTTCATGCATATTCTTATTTTAAGGTGACACTCAAGTAGCCCAGGCTGGCCTTGAACTCACTACGTAGTTGAGGATAATCTTGAACTTTTGATGTTACTGCCACTATAACCTGAGTGCTGGTGTTGTAGTTATGTATATACAATTAAGTATAAGGTGCTGAGGATCGAACTCAAACCTTTATGTATAATGAGTAAACATTTAACCAACTGAACTACATACCTAGCCCTTTATGTACATTTTTGAAGTCAGCTTTAGGATCCTCAAGGTTGTTAGACATTAGATGTTGGCATATCTATGATACATTATACTATGGATTTACATGATATAACCAACCACCCACTACAGCAAATTTTATGAGTAACATATGTATTGTTATTATTTGTAGAGATCCTAAGTCCCTAGCCTTTTCTCATAATTATCAATTGTTTTAACTTGACAGTACTTTTAGGGAAGAAAAATTTCTACAAATAACTTAGCTCAAATAGATTTTTTGGGGTGCTGAAATAACAAGTTTATTACCCACAAGAATATGGATGATCAGGTAACTGCAGCACAGTAAAGCCCTCTACATCATAAGTTCAACTCCCAAAAGCTGCATCTTTGGGATCTTCTGAGTAACTTGCTGGGAACTGCAGAGAAGACTCCTCCACCACCCACTTGCTTTCTGCCTATATCACTATGGAGAGGTATCTTGTGAGCTTCAGTAGCAAACTGATTCTGACCAGCTTCCCTCCTCCCTAAGCAGGGAATGTTTCAACATGAAGAATATAACTACAAAACATTAGTGAGCACATCTTTGTATAGACATGTTTTCAGGTTTCTTGGGTATTTATGCAGCAGTAGAATTAGTGAGTCACATAATCCCTCAATCTTAAACATTCAGAGGAATTGTCAGACTGCTTTATCCAGAGGGTGTGTTCTACACTCTCTCCTGAAGTATGTAAGTATCTATTTCATTTTGATATCATGTATTTGAATCTAACTTGGCATTTTTCATATATAAAAAGGTAGATGTCATCAATGACAATTGCCATGTAAAATAAGAGTTTCTCTATTAGTAAATATAGTTAGATGTTCACAGAACTATATGCAGAGCAGAAAATCACAGTTGTAAATTGCTCACTAGTCTTTTTTGAGATATTATATTTTATGGTACTTTCTGGATTAACTTCACATTAAAAACTGCACACCAAATAAGTTCGAGTTGCTATGAGTCCCATATATTTTACAGGTCTTAGTGAACTTAGGATAATTGCTAAGAAAATAAAAAAGAGAAATTTAATTATTTGTGTTGAGGAAATTAAATTGTGTTACAAACAAAGTAACCTATTAATAGATTTAAGTATAAGTTACTACATGTCAGACTCAGAGTCAACATTTTATCTCCATTGGTTACAATAAAGATGAATGGCAAGTATAATAGAAGCACAATTAATGTGATTTCCTTAGAAGCCCAAGAGAGAAGGCTAAATGCCAGAAAATGGAGTTAGTTTAATGTCAAGGTAAGCAAGGCCTCGATCTTGCTGCTTCTATACTACTCTGAGTCTCCTATTTTTAAGTCTCATGATACATAAAAATCAATAATTGTAAAATGTTGTGTTGTCTTCAAAGAGATAGGAATTATTTATATTCCCCTGAATACTTAAGATGTTCACATTATTAATAATTGCTACTTTTCAAATAGTCTAATTTCATACTATAATATTTATATGAGTAAGGAAGTATAATAGGTGACTATGGGAACAATAAATATATTAATACTATGAAGATACAGTAAATGAAGTTAATGGTTCTCAATTAAAAATATTTGTAGATTAAGGCTATGCTTTTAGGCTTTAGTAGAATTTAAGATTTTTTTTTCTCATCTGGGTTATAGAAAAAAGACACTACACAGTCCCCAAATGGTTTGCCTTCCTAACATAACCATAGCCACAGTCTCCACATTGAAAAAGTGTGAGGAACAGAAATTGAAAGTTGGAAAGAGGCAGCTAGATGTCTCAATATAAATATCCACTTGTCATCAATCTTGATAACCTGAGTTTGATTCCCAGGAAATGTGGTAAAATGATAGAATGGACTGTGAGAGGATAAACTCAAATATACCCCAACTTTCACATATGCATCTTGCATGCATGTGAGTGTGCACTGTGAACATAGTTGAGCTAATGCCTTTGGAATGTGAATGTGTATCTTTAGGGTATATGCACAGTAGTGGTATTGCTGGATCCTTGGAGAGATTGATTCTCGGTTCTCTGAGAAACTGCCATACTGCATTCCAGAGTGGCTGAACAAGCTTACACTTCCACCAACAATGGAGGAATGTTCCCCTTGCTCTGCATCCTCTCCAGCATAGGCTGTAATTTGTGTCTTTTATCTTAGCCATTCTGACAGGTGTAAGGTGGTGTCTCAAAGTTGTTTTGATTTGCATTTCTCTAAGGCCTAAAGATGTTGAGCACATTTTCATGTGCTTTTCAGCCATTTGTAATTTTTCTGCTGAGATTCTCTCTTTAGTTCTGAATCCCAGTTTTTAATTGTTATTTAGGACTTTGGGCTCTAGTTCCTTGAATTCTCTATATTTTTTCTTTTTTATTATGAATAAAGTCATATTTTTTATCTACATATATCCTTGTTCAAGCTCCCTTCACATCCCACACCTTCCAGTCACTTTCTTTTTTCCACATCTCTTTATCTCCTCCCCAGGAAGGGCAGGAGGTCCCAAGGTCCCAATAAAGCTTAGTTGAGCATCCACTCCTGGCAGATCCACTTTCCTCACCCCAAAAACAAGACTGGGTCAAGTGTTCCTCTAGAGGGAGTGGCATCCAAGCTGCTAGTCCAAGGTCTTTTAGATCCCAAGCTATTCAGTGTTTGTGGTTTGCAGCTTGAATATGCTTTGCTTTTTGCTTTTTTTTTAAGAGTCCACTAACGAGTACATGCCCTGCTTCTCTTTCTGGGTTTGTGATAACTCGCTCAGGAGGATATTCTCCAGATCCATCCATCTGCCTGCAAATTTTAGGATATCATGTTTTCTTACTGCTGAGTAGTAATCCATTTTGTAGATGTACAGAGATCAGCCCTCTGTCAGTTGTAGGTTTGGTGAATTTTTTTTCCATTCTGTAGGCTGTCCTTTTGTCTTATTTACTGTTTCTTTGGCTTTACAGAAGCTTCTCAGTTTCAGAAGGTCCCACTTACTGATTCCTGTTCTTAGTGTTTGTGCTACTGATATATTTAGAAAGTGGTCACCTGTGCCAATACATTGGAGGGTATTTCCCATTTTCTGTTCGTATCAAGTTCAATGTGGCTGGGTTTATGATGAGTTCATTGACCCACTTGGATTTCAGTTTTGTGCAGGGAAATAGGTTTGGATTTATTTGCTTTTTTCTGCACACTACCATTTAGTTATGCCAACACCATTTTTTGAAAATACCCTGACTTCAAGTTATATTATAGAGCCACAGTAATAAAAACAGCCTGGTACTGGCATAAAAACAGACTTGTGGATAAATGGAAATGAACTGAAGATCCTGACATTAACTACACATCTAAGAACATCTGATTTTTCACAAAGAGGCCCAAAATATTTAAAGGAAAAAAGATAGTATCTTCACTGACTTTTTTGTAAGAAAACTGAACTCTACATCCAAGTGCATAGTTTTAAGAATTATGATATTAAGTATATAAAAACTAGAAATAATTAATTTTGCCATATGTAATAGAAACTATGATAAGAATTTGGAATTCAAGCATGGCTGATGCCTGTGCTGTATGCAGTTTCTCAGAAAACTGGGAATCAAATTCCCCAAGGATCCAGCAATACAACTACTGGGCATATACCCTAAAGACGCACTTTCGCACTCCAAAGGCATTAGCTCAACTATGTTCATAGCAGCATTTTTCATAATAGCAAGAACCTGGAAACAATCTAGATGCCCCTCAACTGAAGAATGGATTAACAAACTGTGGTACATGTACACAATGGAGTACTACTCAGCAGTAAGAAAAAAAATGATATTCTAAAATTTGCAGGTAAATGGATGGATCTGGAGAATATCTTCCTGAGCAAGGTATCACAAACTCAGAAAGATAAGCAGGGGTTGTTCTCACTCATTAGTGGACTCTAAACAAAAAATCAAAAAGCAAAGCATGTCCAAGCTGCAAACCACAACCACTGAACAGCTTGGGATCTGAAACACCTTGGACTGGCACCTTCGATGGCACTCCCTCTAGAGGAACACCTGACTCAATTTTGATGTTGGGTTAAAAAAACAGAATTGCCTAGAGTGGATGCTGAACTAAGCCTTATTAGGACCTTGGAACCTCCTGCCCTCACTGGGGAGGAGATGGGGAGATATGGAGAAGAGGGAGTGACTAGAGGGAGTGGGAGGGGTAAGAGACCTTGAACAAGGATATTCATGGATAGAAATTATGGCTTTATTCATAAAAAATTAAAAACTGGGGTTCAAAACTAAATACAGAATGCTCAGCAGAAGAATTACAAATGGCTGAAAGGCACATGAAAATGTGCTCCACTTCTTTAGCCATCAGAGAAATGCAAATTAAAACAACTTTGAGATACCACCTTACACCTGTCAGATTGGCTAAGATAAAAGACACAGATCACAGCCTATGCTGGAGAGATTGCAGAGCAAGGGCAACACTCCTCCTTTATTGGTGGGAGTGTCATCTTGTTCAGCCACTCTGGAATGCAGTATGGTGGTTTCTCAGAATACTAGGAATCAATCTTTACAACGACCCAGCAATACCACTACTGGGCATATACCCTGAAGATGCACATTCACACCCCAAAAGCATTAGCTCAACTATGTTCATAGCAGCATTATTCATAATAGCAAGAACCTGGACATAACCTAGATGCCCATCAACTGAAGAATAGATTAACAAACTGTGGTACATGTACACAATGGAGTACTACTCAGCAGTAAGAAAAATTGATATCCTAAAATTTGCAGGCAAATGGAAGGATTTGGAGTTATCACAAACCCAGAAGGATAAGCAAGGGATGTACTCACTCATTAGTGGACTTTAAAAAACAAAAAAGAAAAGAAACTGCAAAACACCCAAATGCAATCCACAACAACTGAACAGCTTGGGATCTGAAGCACCTTGGAGACCATTCCCTCCAGAGGAACATCTAACCCAGTCCTGATATTAGGATGAGGAAATCAGACTTGCCTGGAGTGTCTGCGAACTAATCCATCTTGGGACCGCATACCCTTGCTGGGGAGAAGATGAGGAGATGGGAAGAAGAGAGAGTGACTGGAGGGGGGTGGAAGTGAGAGGCAGAAGGGAATTTGAATAAGGGGATACATGGTTAAAAAATGAGACTTTATTCAAAAATAACAAAAAAAGAACTGAAACCAATATGTTCATTTCTTCATTTTGCAACAACGTACAAATGTTCCATGAGTGATTAGTTTAGTGCCTGCTTTCTTTTGCTTTCTCACAAATTCTATTAATGGTCATAAGCAATAATAGCACACTATTAGGATTTTAATCCTACTTTTAATGATAGATATTAGTTCAATAATGGTTTACATTTGTACTCTGTACATATATAGGTCTTGACCTATAGATAACTTTGTACGTACCAGGAGATCCTGTCGTAAGCTTTAACTAAACTTGTCAATAGAAATCTTTAACTAGAAATACATGGGCTCTGTATTGTGTTTCCTGATGAGGCATGGTCCCTTAGTACTGCCATAGTTAGAATTTGAAGAGCAAGGAGCTAAATGATAAGTTTGAGTGACATGACTTCCTCAAAAATAGAATTATATTTTATATTGCAATTTCCAAACACCAACAAGTCTAGTATATACATCAACCCCATAATTTTATGTTATTTTATGCTGGTGGAAAAACATACCAATTTGTGAATGAAAGCTTGATTTTGTAACGTGCAAGCAAGGTAAAATGGATCCGCATGCACACCTGAAACCCAATTTGATTTCTATTCTCTGTAGTGTTGGGGTTTTTTTTTGCCACTCTGGAATAAAGAAATCTAAGAACAAAGTTGAATCAAATCCAGGTTTTCACTAGGACCATCCACGAATTTAAATTATGTTATGATCTGTGCATGTTTGAACATTCAGGAAGAAGCTTGTATACACTAAGGCATTGAGTTAAGACTCTAGAAAAACCCTCTTTTAGAGACTGCTTCACAAGAAACTTGCTTGAATTTAACTTATACATATCACTACTATGAAGTCTTTTCTTAATTTATAGGGTTACCACTAGTATTTTTACCAGCATAAAATATATTCATAATGTTGTCTTCAAAACACATTTTCATTTTGTCTTATGTTTATCTGAATATCTTCTCCTTGAGAAGAGCCTTTTTCTTTTTTTAAAATAATATTAATGGCAGGAGCTCTCCACAATTACAACTATTCAATATGCATTGAATATTCAATTAGTATATTTGCTTAGTTTGATGAGCATTTTTCACTTGGTCCATTAAGAGAAACATCCATACCAGTGGATTTGTAACTGAGCTACTTATTATTACTTCATTAGATTTCTTTCAGTTAGTGAATTCTCAAAGCAATTTATATATAGTTTGAAGCTGCATATGGAAAGCTATCACTACGAAAGAATTTATCAGATAACATTTATGTATTCTGAATGATACTCATCTAGAACCTTGTATCTTTTTGAGATTCATAAAGATCTAGTTAATTTGGAGACTGTCTGTGGAGATTAGCAGTAATATAATTGAAAGGAAGAATTGGAGAGTGAAGGAAAAATAAAACAAGTTAAATTACATAGCTTAAAATAAACAGTGTTTACAAAGTAGGCTTAGTAATATAGCTTCATAGAAACTCAAGTTGAAATCTCAGAAAATATCTCCATTTAATCTCTCACTAAAAAATGTTGAAAAAAAGAAAGTGAAAAGCTGTAATAATTGGATAATTAATCAAAAGACATTTCAGGTTAAAAAAGAAATAGCTTTTCAGATACAAATTAGGTCTACACAATGCAATACCAACTAGTAAAAAATGAATAATGCAACCAAACATGTTATCAAACATTATAAAACACTCTACAACAACAATTGCTATTGACAAAATGAAACTTTGTTAAACCCAAACTTTAAATTTGTTCAATTAATTACTTTTGAAAATAAAGTAATAACCCTATTGAGTATAAGTAGGGACTAGACTTGAGAAACATAAATATGATACAAAACCAAATTATAATAATGCATTTCTTGAGTATATGATAGGAAGTCAGTGATTTGTCCTTTATACAGAAGTGTTTTTTTCTTCTTCATACTTATTTAAAAGACTCCTTCAATAGTACAAAATATAATATCCAGAAAGATTAGTGGCAGCCCGTCCAACCACTGAAAAGCTTGAGATCAGAAACACCCTGGACTGACACCTTGGATCCCACTCCCCCTAGAGGAACACCTGACTCACTCTTGAGGTTGAGGGGAGAAAACTGGAACTGCCAGGAGTGGAGGCTGAACTAAGCAATATTGGGACAGTGGGACCTTGGGACTGCCTGCTCCCTGCCCAGGGAGGGGATGGGGAGTTGTGGAGAAGAAAGAATGACCTGATGTGGTGTGAGGGGGAAGGGACCTTGAATAAGGATATACAAGGATAGAAAATGTGACTCCTTTGTTCATAATAATAAAAGAGAAAAAAGAAAAAATAACTAGTGAAACATTTGTCTGTAGTAACTAGAAAATAATATTTTCAATAAAATCAGGAATTGGTTAATAAAAAAGAATAGTGGCAGCCAGTCATATACTAGTATCAGAATCACAATTTTTAGTATTTTAGCCCCAGTACATTTTAGTAATATGTATGTGTGTACCATACTACCATGAAAATATAAGAACTTTTTTTCACAATTCTTTACATTATCTTTTGAAGAAGAAACAGGAATAAATAAACCTTGATTAAGCCCATTGTTTATGTAGCATCATTTTATCATTTTGTGAGCATGTGGATAAGGACATTATTAAAATGGCTTATAGTTCAGTATTTTAACTATGTCCCTTCACTAGTCTATTCAGTCCCTTCCCACTGAAGAAGACAAATTCAAATGGAGCTCTGTGAGAATGGCAGTATTCAAGGCCATTCTCTCACCTATCTTTCTTAAAAACTTGAATCATTTGTGAACTTCAAGTCACTGTTGTGACAAGAAATCACACAATACTGGCATATATTGATGTTGTTGTCAAGAGTCAGAATATAAATAATCTTGCCCATTGGGTAGTGTGTTTTTCTTTTGGGTAAGCAATGAGGCAAACCATTCTTTCAGATCTTGTGGCCCTGCTTTTTCCTTGGGATTGTTAGACACATTGGTCCACAAAAGTGGAGGGAACAGAAATTAGGAACAGGGCTTGGAAGGCTGTATGTATCATGGAGACAGCTCTCTGAGAGACATCTTTGGTGAATCAACTCAGCTTTATTGTATAGACTAGGAAATAGATAGGATTGAGGAACCTGGGTGCAGACTTTAATTTGCATTAGGTGGCAAGGGCCTACCATAGGGCTTCACATGGGGCACTGGGGTTCAACAGCAAAGCTCCTAGTGTATTAGTTACCATATGTGCAGCAGGTAGTGGAAGCTTATAGCAGGAAACTGTGCCAAAAGTCCAGCTAAAGTTAAATCTGGCAACCAGGATTAGAGACAGCTTTTAGATAAGGTTAGTCCTCCTCAGGACCCAGGGGCATTTTCCAGATAAGAGCAGATAGAGAAAAGGAAGTCTCCCTAGGGAGGGTGCTCCTATGTGGTAGAGCTTTGGAAAAAGCTGGCAGGCTATAATAGTCTGAAACCTCTGACTAGCAAGGCCTTCCAACAAGATCTTATATATATATATATATATATATATATATATATATATATATATGATATATAACAGTGACCTGTGTTCCCATTAGGCCTATTCAATGGTTTCCCAAATATTTTCACACCAGAATTCCTCTACATAAGTCTACTTACTCCTGTTAACAGGTTCCCTTTGTCCCTAAATTTGTGTTTAGTGTAGAATTGTAAAGTGCAAGAATATTTTTCTCACCAAATAGATAGTCACTGATGGATGGGAGTGCTATTTATAACCACAATATTTGCCTTCAGCTTTTTTTCATCTTTTAAAATGTTTTTATCTTATTTATTTTTAAATCTTGGTCATTTTGGTCAAGGTAAAATTAAATCTTCTTTAACTTTTGAAAATTATTTTTAATTTTTTTCTTTTGGAATAAAGTCTCATTTTTAATCCATGTATCCCCTTATTCAAACTCCCTTCAGCCTCTTGCTCCTCCCAGTCACTCTCTCTTCTCCCCATCTCCTTATCTCCTCCCCAGCAAGGGCAGGAAGTCCCAAGGTCCCAAGGCAGCTCAGTTCAGCATCCACTCCAGGCAGATCCGCTTTCCTCATCCCAACATAAAGTACGGTCAGGTGTTCCTCTGGAGGAAGTGGACTCCAGGGTGTTTCAGATCCCAAGCTATTCAGCAGTTGTGGTTTGCAGCTTGGTTGTGCTTTGCTTTTTGTTTAAAGTTCATTAATGAGTGAGTACAAGCCCTGCTTATCTTTCTAGGTTTGTGATACCTCACTCAGGAGGATATTCTCCAGATTCATCCATTTGCCTGCAAATTTTAGGATATCATTTTTTCTTGCTGCTGAGTAGTACTCCACTGTGTAGATGTACCACATTGTTAATCCATTCTTCAGTTGAGTGGCATCTAGGTTGTTTCCAGGTTCTTGCTATTACAAACAATGCTGCTAGGAATGTAGTTAAGCTAATGCTTTTGTTATGTCCCTCTCTTCATTTCTGATTTTGTTGATTTGGATATTCACTCTCTGCTTTTTGGTTAGTTTGGATAAGGGTTTATCTATATTGTTGACTTTCTTTTTTTTTAACCTTTTATTTTTT